>JASDQU010011372.1:21279-31974 GCA_032191745.1 Picea mariana | reverse complement strand
TATTTTCACCCCATTTTGAAGCCTGTCTGTTTGCTTTCCATACTTTGCCATTTCTTCAAATTTATTTCGCGGATCGTCGGGTTGTTGGGTTCAAGAAATATCCAATTCTTAATCGCTGTTTCCTGTGCCCGCGCCCTTTTGAAATTAGAAATTACCAATTATATATAAGATCTTATTTCTAAGTATGCAATTAGCAAGCGTTAATTCTAAACCAATATTTGAGGAAATCTCCCATTAATATGTATAAACCAAAATTTCCGGATGGTTATATTATCCCTTCCGATTGTTAATTTCAAATATCATGGAATGTCAGTTGCGCATCGTCGGGTTAGTCCATTCACGAAATATTCAATCCTTGATTACGAAAACGAGTCCGACCGACTGTTTCCCTATTCCATACTTAGCCACTTTCCCGAAATTCTGCAAATATACAAATCGACTGTTGAACTGCCCCATCATCCTCTCTTCCGTTTTACACGTTTTGCAGTCAAAAATTCTGATACATAAAATTTGACCGTGGGACACTCGCCTCTCCTGAGTATCCCCCGTAACCCTATTTTGAATCCCATCCGACCGCTTTTCAGACCTTGCCATTCGTTCTTTTCTCTCGCCCGTCTCCGTGACCTTCACACTTGTCTATAATAAACAAATGTTTATATATATAAATTAGTGACATTTAATTCTAATAGATCAACGTGCATGGACCGTATAGATTATCATTGATGGGTGAAAGGATCGAGGAGATCTCCTATTAATACGCATTAAACCAATATTTGTGGAGGGTTATATTATCCCTTCAGAGTGTTGATTCCAAAATCATGAAATGTCGTTCGCGAAACCTCCAATCCTTAATTGCTCTTCGCCGTACCCACCACCTTCACACTTCTAAATATGCAATAAGTAAGCTTTACTGCTAAAAATTCATCATGCAACACCCATATAGATTGTCATTAATAAATGAAAGACTTGAGGAGCTTTCCCATTCATAAGAATTTAATCAAGATTTTGCGAAGAGTTATATTATCAACTCCAACTGTTCATTTCAACCATCGTATGGAGTAAACCAATGTTCTCATAAACCTATGGCATCATCTCAACAACAATTATGTGGAGATAGAATGAACATCTTCGGGTGCGAGGACCAAAAATTCCAGTGGTCCAGGGCATATTCTTATTACTCAACCCCTGTTGCCCAGAACAAAGTAATTTGGACCTCCAGGATTGCTCCTGTAGGATGTGTCCCTGAAATTTTTGACTATAAGGAGCTGGTCTCTTGGTGCACCGATAAATTTATTTCAGTCAAAAGAATTATTCCACTGTGGTACCACTCTTCTGTTTCTTTGTCACCTCAGGTCTTCCTCCAGATGTTAACGTTGTCGGAGCCAACATTGATGTTCAAAGGAGAAGATTCCAAACAGTTCATAGCAAAGAATAATAACGGGTTGGACCTCTTGCCCAATTTATTGGAAGACCCGATGGTAGTTCCTGAAGATATCACAAGCTTGTAGGTTAGTTCATTTAGAAATCCATTCCATGAAATTGCCTGGCTGTTTGCAAGAATAACGGGACAGGAGTCCACAACAAATATTTTCCAGATGGCTCTTTATATTTTGTATTTCACAGTCAAGGAACAAGCCATTTTTGATTGGGACAAGCCAATTTCCCATGAAATCTGTTCCCAATTGTCAAGCTTCAATAGGGAAAAGAAATTTTGTATATCATCCTACTTAGTTTTTGCAATAGCACATTGCTGCCATTTTCCAGAACTGTCTCTGTCCAAGAGTGTCAACTGAGAATTCGACCCAGTAACGTTCTGGTACCAGGCCTTGTGGAAGCATATGGCCTCCCACTATTTTTATGAGGTTTTTAATGGCTTCCTGTCTGTTTTCAAAGTTTTGTTGTTAGGAGAAGATGCTCCCTCCATATCTGAACAGACACCCAATTTTTTGGACAGGAAGGAGACAGTTGAACATTTGGATAATTACACTGTGATAAGGACTTTTGGCTCCAGGGAAAAACATGCTCTCCTTCCATGTCACATTATGGACATAATGTTTGTTACAAAATTATCACGACAATACAACTACTAGTTGCATATATTCCAAGAGAAGAGAAAAAAAATAGTTCATTCCTTTGCCTTGGAAAGTCGGGGACTTCGTGTTGAAGAACGTCAACAAAATTGATGAATTCATAGCCCATTCTAACAACTTGAACCTGAGATATGCTGAAATCTTAAGAGGGTTTGACCCCAATAAAATTTTTCTACAACATTTACAAACACTTGGCTTCAACAATAGTTTTTTGAAAAAACACCTGACCAAAAATAGAGACACTCGCGGCAACACTCCTGCTTCTGATGCCAGTGACCTAGACACAATGCAAAGAAACACTAAATTGTACATGCAATAGGGAAAATGCCCTGGTGAGAAGAGTGTTCAATCGACAAATAACACTCCCAAAAGTATGATATCCCAGAGCATCACTCCAACGGCCCATCACAACAACAAAGAAACTTAGAGTTCTTCAAATGGAGGAGGAGATAATGACCCTCCTCACTCTAAAATTGATAGTTCTCACAAGCTTCCAGTAGACAAGAAGAGAAAAAAAAATGTGGGACAGGAGGAAGAGCCCGAAATTCAGAGTGAGAACATGGAACTTGAGCTTGATCTAGATAGTGTACTCCGCTACCTTGATTAGCCCGAAGACGCGATCCAACATAGTTTTCCAATGGACATATATGATACCGAAAATTTTGACGAAGATGAATCCTTCATGTTCCAGAGCACTATTTTTGATAGCCAGTCCAAAAAATTGATTATTGAAAAAAAAATTTAAAAAATAAGAAAGGAAAATCTCGTTTAGAGGTTAACCTTGCGAACATGCGGTCGTCCCAAATCTGTCAACTTCACATAGCAACCGGAGATGCACTTCATGATTCCATTGGAGGCATCGAGGCCGAGAATGCCAAATTGAAGGACCGGGTCAAGGAATTGGAAGAGGCTTTGATTCTTATGGCATTGCTTTCCAATACTTTGGAAATATCCATGCCTACCACCCCTGTAGCCAAGTTAAAAGGATCCTCCAACCTCCTCGCATCCTGTAGAGGATATGTGGAGAATAATATCAAGAAAAGAATGGAACTAGTTATTGAGGCATGGGAAACATCACAAACCATGACTTCCCTTGGAACCAAGGCACATAATTTTCTCGAACATTTGCAGACGAAGTTAAAATATGAAGAAAATTTATATTTAAACACGGTCCTTCCTTTTGGCACCATTGTCAACAACATGACAAAAACAAGAATAAGAAAACAAGATATTCCATCCAAAAACTAGATCGGTCAATTAAATGCATGCTGGAAAGAAAAAGTAAAGAACCTACATCTCATTGTTCAGTCATGTGAACAAGCCATATCAAAGAAAGAAAAATTATTCACAAAGTTGTCCAAAATAAACTTAACCGGAAGGACCAATGACTTCCAAGACCCCAACTTAATCATCAAGTCCTTGCCCTTAACTAGGCAAGACTTCGATAAACAGGTTGATATGTTTAAGATGTTGTCTTTGGAAAAGTTTTACAACATCCTTGAATATGGTTAAGATGACGTCGACGACTGGCTAGTCGACTATTCAGTACAGAATGAGGAAATTGATCAGGGTCTGCGTAATCTTTCTACCGACTTCGGGGAATTAGGAAAGGAACTTTTCAACATAAAAATACAGCATGAGATCAACGTCGCCCTAGTGAGAAGCTACATTGAAGAATGGCTCGAAAGGGAATTGAAGCAGGCCGTCGATGACAGGGAACATGAAGTTTCCACGATTCCAGCAGTCGTTGACGACATCAATGAAAAGGCACCAGCAAGAAAATAGAAAAAGGGGTCATATGTACCACCACTATAAGTTTACTGATCGCATCCTGTTTTGTTTATCAATCCAGTTATTCCACTTTTTTAAATAGAAATGTCTAGCCAAAGATTGATACCTTTCAATTTTTTTTCCAGGTATTGCACTCTACCGTCGCCCACTTCTTCTTTCTACAGTCTTGTTTCTTGTACATATTTCTCTTATGGTCTATGGGAGCCCCAATCCCAGTCTATATGACAAACACATTGAAATTTCCAGGAATATGTAACAGACTTTTATTTTTTGATATATTTCAAATAAAACTATTTTTTTTTATCTCCTTTTATATTTATGTCATCATACATTTTTATCTTTCACCAGTATATATGACAAATGCATTTAAATTTCCAGGAACATGTAACTTATTTAATATATTTGAAACCAAACTATTTTTTTGTCTCCTTTCATATTTATGTCCTCATAAATTTTTATCTTCCACTAAGCACAAATTGTATTTTGTTATATACTTTCAAAAAATAAATGGGGCTCTAGAGGCCATGTGTCATTTACTGCATGGATACCACCTGTGCTTCATGCTGCTTGCCACATCTCCGCTGCAGTTTCCATCTCCTCCGCTACTTTTTCCTATCCCAATTCAACCCGACAGGGACTACACTGCCACACAACCTTGTTATCTTTGGAACAAGTGGATATTAATAGTGATGGAAAATTTTCTATGATGGAAAAAGAAAATATTTAAAGAGGATGTAGTCTATGCTTTCATTGCATATATATTTGTCATTCCTAAACTCACACGTATCATAACCCATAACTTCCTCCTCAATATGCCATATATTTTCCATAATATTTGTTTCCCACAACATGGTTAGTTACATGAAGAGATTTTGAGATATTTTCTTTACTTCTTTTAGAGGTGCTTTTAGAATATTTCATGATAAGCGTACCTTTTAATTATAAGTATGCTTACAAGAATGCATAGACAAATACATTGTTTTAAATTTGAAGTCTTCTTTTTTGTTACAAGTATGTTTTGAGAGACTTGTTATAACTTGGAAGACCACCACATATCTATCTACATGTTCTACTAGATAAATCCTCCTCTACTAGGATAAAGACTCATGGTGTTGCTTCTAGGATTGAACCAATGATATCTTAGACTGAATAATTTGGTGCTTCAATTGTGTCATTGGAAGTAAATTCCATGCAAATATTTCTTAACATCCAGTACATAGAAAATAAAACAAAAAGAAGATCTGACACACAACAAAAACTACTACACAAACAAACACTACTTACTAATTTACCTTCGGTGAGGACTTGAACCCATATTGATTTCCAACCTTCTTTTCTCAAATACTCAACAACTCTCATAGCTCCAAGCACAATAATTTTTTCCTCTTCAAAAGAAATCTATGAACCTAAGAAAATGACCATAATAGTAGTGAGTTAGGAAAATGTGAAATCTGTTGTATCTTAACTAATCAAATCATTGTGTCGCATGTGAAATTAACCTCCTCGAACCAATATAGGATCAATAAAGGGAGTAGACTTTCCTGCTAAATTATATGATCCATGAACACGAGTCTAATAATGTCCTAAAATGTCATTTCCTTACCCACCTATAGAACTACAACAATGGTAGAGGAAGCAATAGCAAAGGAACATGAAGCATCTGAGTGAGTATCTATGCCAGTCTCATACCCATAAGTAACAAATATAGGTGGCCTAGCATCAATGCCATAGTAGTGTATCCATCCATTCCCATCAATCTTAGAGCCATTGCCTATCTCAACAAGATCAACATCAACATCAACATCAACATCAACATCAAAATCAAATCCAAAATCAAGGGGTTAACCTCGTATTGTGATTCTTTCTAAAAAAGTATTTCACACACTATTGAGATTTCCTACCATATAAATAAGCATATATAATATTCCTTATACTTATGTGTTGGAAATTGGGTTCAACACTTCTTGTGAGTTTCACGACATGGGTTAACCCCCTCTTGTAGATCCTAACTCTGACGACTGTGGCATACACTAATGTTTGTGGGTTTTGGTCTAATGACAATTGTAGTCCAAAAAATGGTATCAGAGCGACAAATCTTGAGTTCAAAACTCACCCGACACGCATTGGAGGGGGGAGATTGTTGGACATTTGATTCAATGCTTCCCGCGAGTTTCACGACATGGGTTAACCGCCTCTCATGGATCCTAACTCTGGGGATTGTGGCAGAGATTAACGCCTGCGGTTTTTGGTCTAACGAAAATCGTATTCCAACATCATGTTCTTAGATTCTTTTGTATTTGAGTAGAAAATGATGGGAATTGTGAAGATCGACAAGCGGACCAAGTACTTTGTTGGAGATTGATCAGATGTTAGCATTCCTACCTACAAAGGATGGACTTATGCTTAGACATGCAAAAATTCTATCATAGTTTCATGAAACAATGCTTACAAGCTATTTGAGGCAATGTTGACACATTGCAAGAGTCAGGCTTTGTTTCAACATACATTTTCATTTTTTCTTTGTTTTGTTATGTTGGAGAACACATTTATAGAAATTAGAGCTACGTTAGTATTTTATCTTTATTTTTTTATTTTTTTAGGTTGTAAGTGTTTATGTAATGTAAATTTGAATGACACTTGGAGGAAAAAACTTCACAAAAGAAGTGTATGGGGTCCATGAAAAATAAAGATGACACTTTATTTATATTGTTTCTTATGCATTGGTATTGGGCCTATCATAAATGCACAGGTACTTTGCAAACCTGAAGAAGTAGATTTTTGAACAACACTTATTTGTTTTGTTAAATTTGTGTTGCCTCATAAATTTCATTAACACTAGCATTATTTTATATGCATATTCACAATACACACTCATATGAAAATAATTAGTTGATTATTGTTAGAAACAAAGATTTGTATACCTTGAAACTATTACGAATACTTACCGCCCTAGTTTTATCTTAAACATTGTGGTCTCCCTCCTTCGATTAAGGATCTCTGATCTCTTTTTGTGCAATAATATAGCTTCACTACAAGTCCCTCTAGGTTGGTTGATATTTCAAGAAATTTTAACCAAAAGAACCCTCCACAAGGGATTCTCTCTCTTTCCATGACCTAGACATCATGGCCACTCAAACCCTTCCAGGATTGACCATATGACTACTGGTTTGGTTTCTCTTCCTCCCATTTTGCTTCGCCAACTATTAACTTAGTTCTATCTCCTTCTCCCTAAATTGACCAAATTTTGGCATCTACCCAAAGTCAAATTAATAACCAACCACAAACCTAGAGGAAAATAAAGAGAACATGAAGAATAAGAACCACATTCAGGGGGGAAATGACCTCATTACTAGGGGGAGTGCTACTCATGATAGGGGAAATGAATATCCCAACCAAGGACCATATTGATATGGTATCCCCTATCCTAGGGATAACTAAGGAGATCATGTCTCGAGGCCCACAGGTCCTAGACATGGAGTGCCGAGAGACATATGAATTGAGAATGACCTCTCTTTTCTTCAATGTAGCCCATCTATCAACAACAAAAATATCCATACCATTAGCATGGTATTGAAGTAGAAGTAAGTCTTCCTCCATGAGGTAATGAGTCTGGATATCATGGTACGTGTCATTCTGATTATTGAAGCACTTGAATATGTTGCACTGAATTCTCCATCATTTCATAACGTTTTCTTGGAAATTATTCTCTTTAACTTGTTCATACCTGGAAGGGTTACATGATGCGCTAGTAAGTTGATCTCCCTTTAGGATGGGTTGACATTGGGTGGGTCTATGAAAGGTCATTGTTCATTCCCTCCATACTAACCACTTTCCATCCCTACTCCTCTAATTTTCCCCTACCTTTGTTCGGGCATTGGGTTTGCCACACTAGGAAGGGTTGTCCCTTGCCTTGTGGGAAGAAGGGGATAAAGGCCCAAAGGGTAAAAGTAGTTGGCAAGAGTTAAAATACAAAATGAAACCTTTGAGATTATTCACCCAGGGATTCCTGAGAAAGCAATAAAATGATTTAAAGTAAGAAAAGGGAACCCGTAAGATAAATAAACACTGAAGGTATTAGTTGGAGGATGGGAGGTATCATCATGAGCCCACCTATTATGACCATGAGTATGTATCGGTATGACACTACCATCTATCTGGTCACCAAACCAGGGTAGTGGCTCTTGGTGGCATAGCCAAGAGAAAGGTGGTCTCATCACGAGCCAACCTTCTCATTTTAGTGAAATGCTTGTGGGAAACGTTAACACCTCTGGTCACCAAGCTAGGACAATGTCCCTCAACTCTTCCCTTGAAGCATAAAAGAAAAATATAAAAAGGAATAAATCTAAGAATAAAAAGAATTGAATGGGATAGGAAAGAATGGCATCTATGACAAGATGCAACTTTCCCTTGTAAGCCTTTATCCAAAGCCTTTACTTCACAATGCTTACCTGGCGACTCCACTGAGGATGATTCCCTATTTTCCCTTCGATGATCCCTAGAAGGATTATCTGGTGACTCCACTAATGACAAAGCCAACCATGTCCTCTCAATGGGACCCGGGTAATTTTAAACCCTTAGATATGATTAAAATATTGGGTTACCCTTGACAAATATCTTCGAGGTATGGAAATTGGTTCCCTAGATTCACTGGTAATGATGGGTTTATAGTTGAGGATCACATGGATAATTTTTGGGATTTATTTCAACTCCACCCTATCATTGATGATGTTAAATGTTTGGCAATGAAACTTTTCTCTGCCACTCTTCATGGTAATGCTAGGAAATGGTATGGCAGTCTCCCTGATGCCAACATTACATCTATGGACCAATTACAAGAAACCTTTCTCAAAAGATGGAATATTAAAATAGAAGATATCCACATGCTGATAAAAAGACTTGAATACATGAAACAAACTCAGAATGAGACTATCAAGGAATTCCATACTAGGTTTGAGAATTTGCTACACCAAATTCCTAGAAGCCATCAACCTGAAGACAAGTACCTCACTTACCTCTATACCAATGCACTCTTAGTGAATTTAGGGTTTCTCCTTATTTAAAAAGGGCCAATTTCAATCCAAGAAGCTTATTGCATGGCTATACAAATCGAGGAAAATATCTCCTTGTTCAAGGGAGAACACCTTTTTACTCCAGAAACTAAAGTTGATGACCCCAAAGATACCCCATATGCTCTTAGTTTGGAAATATTAGTTTCCCTTGAAATATTTGTTAGTAAATTCCAGGAAAAAAATGAACAATTCATCGACCAACAAGAGGTTAAGGAGAAGGATCCTAATGAAGGTTTCCAATCCCATGAGGAAGAGAAAGAATCTACTGATGCTTCTACCGAGGATAATGAAGACTTGGTTGAAGAGAGAGAGCCTGGAGATATCAAATATGATGATGAAGTATTAATGTGTGCAACTCCCTCTGATGAAGCCATTTGAGATCTTATTCCTCTAGAAAAAAAAGAAGAAGATGCAGTTAGCCAGTTTCCTTTTTAGGTTTTTGACAATACCTTATTGTATGATTCAGAAGGTGAAGAAGAAAGGGAACCCTTGGACAAGCTATATCCTTCATATTATGAAGCTGAAGATGTAAGGGAAAATCATGAGGACGAGGCACTAATGCTTTCTCCTCCATTTGATGAAATTATCGAATCTTCTGAAGCTCCTGCACAGGAAGAAGTAAACATGGTAAGTTATTTCCCTTTCCAAGATTTTGATGATGCTTTATTTTATGATTTGGAAAGTGAAGAAGTGTTAGAGGAGCCCTTGGATGTTTTAAGCCCTTAATGTTATGATAAAGGTAAGGACTTTGTTAATCATATTGATGAGTTCATACATGCCGGGAAATGTAAATGGGATGTAATTGGGTATGATGGGGATCCCATTTACAACATTGAGGGTCATTTCCAAATGTTGCCTTTGCAACTATCATATGAGGTTACTGATAATTTTTACATTTGGCGACAAGGAGATGATGTAGTTGTAGGTATTTTCCAAGAACCCAAGGGTGACCTAGTTCTATGTTCTCATGATGATTTTTGGTCATACCTTGAGGATTTTGATGAGTATTCCTTTGAGAAATTGGATTTATTCCATGAAGAAGATTATCAACCACCATTGTGCTTAGATCTTGATAAGGGTGAGAACATTTCTTTCCTGAAGCAGGGTACTTGTGACAAGGTTTTCCAGCCTCCTTCAAATACTTTACTTTTCTATGTCGCTAAGGGTGCAGTTGGAAAACATGTCCCTTGTCTTGAGTTTTCTCCGGGGCAAAGCCTACTTTTAGAATTCAAGGGTAGGTTGAATACCTCCAGAATAAGTTTACTATCTCAGTCTTTCAACCTTCCCTTATAAAATTGTCAGTCATCCTCTAGGTTCTTATTAGTCCTTTTCTAGACTTCAGGATGTGAAGATTTCCAAAGTAGCCAACCTTTAGACTCCTTGAGTAAATATTTTGAGGCCTTGATTTTTCACGATCCCTTTCTGAGATGGATTGAGCACTTTCCTAGAAGTGTGACTAGGAATAATTTTTTCCCTCCCTCCCCCTTCCATGAGCTAGACACTTCGATTTCCGATGATGTGATACATGTTCTAACTCATGTTGTTTTTGTGCTTGACTTGTCATTGTTTTGGTTTATGATGAATCACATATGAATGTATTATGAGATATTTCTAGGATGGTTTCACTGGTTATTTGACTACACCTAGCATTCAACCAACATGTAAGTAGAGGTAGGTAGGCATTTGCATCCATTGTATATATCATATGAATATCATGCTAGTGCAGTTGTAGTTTCATTTCCATA
>JASDQU010011372.1:0-21229 GCA_032191745.1 Picea mariana | reverse complement strand
AATTACACTTCTCCATACCCGCCACCTTCACACTTCTAAATATGAAATAAGTAAGCTTTACTGCCATCAGTTCATCATGCAACACCCATACAGATTTTCATTAATCAACGAAAGGCTCGATGAGCTTTCCCATTCATAAACATTTAATCAAGATTTTGCGGAGAGTTATATTATCGACTCCAACTGTTCATTTCAACCATGGTATGGAGCAAACCAACGTTCTCATAAACCTATGGCATCATCTCAAGAACAGTTCTGTGGAGATACAGTGAACATCTTTGGGTGCGAGGACCAGAACTTCCAGCGGTCCAGGGCATATTCTTATTACTCAACCCCTGCTGCCCAGAACGAAGTAATTTGGACCTCTGGGATTGCTCGTGCAGGATCTGTCCCTGAAGTTTTTGACTGTAAGGAGTTGGTCTCTTGGTGCGCCGATAAATTTATTTCAGAAAAAATAATTATTCCACTGCAGAACTGCTCTTCTGTTTCTTTTTCACCTCAGGTCTTCCGCCAGATTTTAAGTTTGTCGGAGCCAACATTGATGTTCAAAGGAGAAGATTCCAAACAGTTCCTAGAAAAGCATAGTAACGGATTGGACCTCTTTCCCAATTTATTGGAAGACCTAATTGTAGTTCCTGAAGATATCACAAGCTTGTAGGTTAGTTCATTTAGAAATCCATTCCGCGAAATTGCCTGGTTGTTTACAAGAGTAACGAGACAGGAGTCCACAACAACTATTTTTCAGATGGCTCTTTATATTTTGTATTTCACCGTCAAGGAACAAGCCATTTTTGATTGGGGAAAGCTAATTTCCCATGAAATTTGTTCCCAATTGTCAAGCTTCAAAAGGGAAAATAAATTTTATATGTCATCCTACTTAGTTTTTGCAATAACACATCGCTGCGAGTTTCCAGAACTGTCTCTGTCTAAGAGTGCCAACTGAGAATTCGACCCAGTAACGTTTTGGTACCAGGCCTTGTGGAAGCACAAGGCCTCCCACTATTTTTATGAGGTTTTTAATGGCTTCGTGTCTATTTTCAAAGTTTTGTTGTTAGGAGAAGATGCTCCCTGTATATTTGAACAAGAAACTAGTTTTTTGGATAGGAAGAGGACACTTGAACATTTGGATAATTACACTGTGATAATGATTTTTGGCTCCAGGGAAAAACATGCTCTCCTTCCATGTCACATTACAGACAAAATGTTTGTTACATAATTATCATGACAATACAACTACTAGTTGCATATATTCCAAGAGAAGAGAAAAAAATAGTTCATTCCTTTGCCTTGGAAAGTCGGGGACTTTGTGTTGAAGAACATCAACAAAATTGACAAATTTGCAGCTCATTCTAGCAACTTGAACTTGAGATATGCTGAAAGCCGAATAGGGTTTGACCCCAATAAATTTTTTCTAAAACATTTACAAACACTTGGCTTCGACAATAGTTTTTTCAAAAAACACCTGACCAAAAATAGAGACACTGGCGACAACGCTCCTACTTCTGATGCCAACGACCTAGACACACTGCAAAGCAACACTAAATTGTACAAGAAGCAGGGAAAAGGCCTTAGTAAGAAGAGTGTTCAATCGACGAATAACACTCCCAAAAGTATGGCATCCTGGAGCATCAATCCAACATCCCACCACAACAACATAGAAACTCAAAGTTCTTCAAACGAAGGAGGAGATAATGACCCTCATCACTCTAAAATTGATAGTTCTCACAAGCTTCTAGTAGACAAGAAGAGAAAAAAAAATTTGGGACAAGAGGAAGAGCTTGAAATTCAAAGTGAGAACATGGAACTTAAGCCTAATCAGGATAGTGTAATCCACTATCTTGATTAGCTCGTAGACACGATCCAACATAGTCGTCCAATGGACATATATGATACCGAAAATTTTGACGAAGATGAATCCTTCATGTTCCAGAGCACTGTTTTTGACAACCAATCCAAAAAATTGATTATTGAAAACAAAAATGTAAAAAATAAGAAAGGAAAATATCATTCAGAGGTTAACCTTGAGAACATGCGGTCGTCCCAAATCTGTCAACTTCACATAGCAACCGGAGATGCACTTCATGATTCCATTGGAGGCATCAAGGTCGAGAATGCCAGACTAAAGGATCGGGTCAAGGAATTGGAAGAGGCTTTGATTCTTATGGCATTGCTTTCCAATACTTTGGCAATAGCCATGTCTGCCACCCTTGTAGCCAAGTTAAAAGGATCCTCCAACCTCCTCGCATCCTGTAGAGGATATGTAGAGAATATTATCAAGAAAAGAATGGAACTGGTTACTGAGGCATGGGAAACATCACAAACCATGACTTCCCTTGGAACTAGGGCACATAATTTTCTTGAACATTTGCAGGTGGAGTTAAAATATGAAGAACATTTCTATTTAAACATGGTCCTTCCTTTTTTCACCATTGTCAACAACATGACGGAAACAAGAAGAAGACAACAATATATTCCATCCAAAAACCGGATTGGTCAATTAAATGCATGCTGGAAAGAAAAAGTAAAGAACCTACATCTCATTGTTCAGTCATGTGAACAAGCCATATCAAAGAAAGAAAAATTATTCACAAAGTTGTCCAGAATAAAATTAGCCGGAAGGACCAACGACTTCCAAGACCCCAACTTAATCGTCAAGTCCTTGCCCTTAACTAGGCAAGACTTCGATAAACATGTTGATATGTTTAAGGCATTGTCTTTGAAAACATTTTACAACATCCTTGAATATGGTCAAGATGACGTCGATGACTGGCTAGTTGACTATTCAGTATATAATGAGGAAATTGATCAGGCTCTGCGTAATCTTTCTATCGAATTCGGGGAATTAGGAAAGGAACTTTTCAACATAAAAATACGGAATGAGATCAACGTCACCCCAATGAGAAGCTACATTGAAGAATGGCTCGAAAGGGAATTGAAGCAGGTCGTCGATGAAAGGCAACAGGCAGTTGCCACGATTCCAACAGTCATTGATGACATCAATGAAAAGGCATCAACAAGAAAATAGCAAAAGGGGTCATATGTACCACCACTGTAAGTCTATTGATCGTATCATGTTTTGTTTATCAACCTGGTTATTCCACTTTTTAAAATAGAAATGTCTAGCCAAAGACTGATACCTTTCAATTTTTTTTCCAGGTATTGCACTCTACCGTTGCCCACTTCTTCTTTCTACAGTCTTGTTTCTTTTACATATTTCTCTTATGGTCTACGGGAGCCCCAATCCCGGTCTATATGACAAACGCATTGAAATTTCCAGGAATATGTAACAAAATTTTATTTTTTGATATATTTCAAATAAAACTTTTTTTTATTTTATCTCCTTTTATATTTATGTCATCATACATTTTTATCTTTCACCAGTCTATATGAAAAATGCATTTAAATTTCCAGGAACATGTAACTTATTTAATATATTTGAAACTAAACTATTTTTTGTCTCCTTTCATATTTGTGTCCTCATAAAGTTTTATCTTCCACTATGCACAAATTGTATTTTGTTATATACTTTCAAAAAATAAATGGGGCTCTAGAGGCCACGTGTCATTTACTGCATGGATACCACCTGTGCTTCATGTTGCTTGCCACATCTCCACTACAATTTCCATCTTCCTTCACTACTTTTTCCTATCCCAATTCAACCCGGTAGGGACTACGCTGCCACACAACCTTGTTAGCTTTGGAACAGTTGGAGATTAATAGTGATGGAAAAATTTCTATGATGGACAAAGAAAATCTTTAAAGAGGATGTAATATATGCTTTCATTGCATAGATATTTGTCATTCATGAACTCACATGTATTATAACCCATAACTTCCTCCTCAATATGCCATATATTTTCCATAATATTATTTGTTTCCCACAACATTGTTAGTTACATGAAGATATTTTGAGATATTTTCTTTACTTCTTTTAGAGGTGCTTTTAGAATATTTCATGATAAGCCTACCTTTTAATTATAAGTATGTTTTTATTATAGACAAATACATTGTTTTAAATTTGAACTCTTCTTTTTTTGTTACAAGTATGTTTTTTGAGAGACTTGTTACAACTTGGAAGGCCACCACATATCTATCTACATGTTCTACTAGATAAATCCTCCTCTACTAGGATAAAGACTCACAGTGTTGCTTCTAGGATTGAACCAATGATATCTTAGACTGAATAATTTTGTGCTTCAATTGTGTCATTGGAAGTAAATTCCATGCAAATATTTCTTAACATCCAGTACATAGACAATAAAACAAAAACTAGATCTGACACACAACAAAAACTACTACACAAACAAACATTGCTTACTAATTTACCTTCGGTGAGGACTTGAACCCATATTGATTTCCAACCTTATTTTCTCAAATACTCATTAAATCTCATAGCTCCAAGCACAATAATTTTTTCCTCTTCAAAAGAAATCTATGAACCTAAGAAAATGACCATAATAGTAGTGAGTTGGGGGAATGTGAAATCCGTTGTATCTTAACTGATCAAATCATTGTGTCGCATGTGAAATTAACCTCCTCAAACCAATATAGGATCAATAAAGGGAGTAGACTTTCCTGCTAAATTATGTGATCCATGAACACGAGTCTAATAATGTCCTAAAATGTTATTTCCTTACCCACCTATAGAACTACAACAATGGTAGAGGAAGCAATAACAAAGGAACATGAAGCATATGAGTGAGTATCTATTCCATTCTCATACCCATAAGCAACAAATATAGGTGGCCTAGCATCAATGTCATAGTAGTGTATCCATCCATGCCCATCAATCTTAGAGCCATTTCCTATCTCAACAACATCAACATCAAAATCAACATCCAAAATCAAGGGGTTAACCTCGTATTGTGATTCTTTTTAAAAAAACATTTCACGCACTATTGAAATTTCCTACCACATAAATAAGCATATATAATATTCCTTATACTTATGTGTTGGAAATTGGGTTCAACACTTCTCGCGAGTTTCACAACATGGGTTAACCCTCTCTTGTAGAGCCTAACTCTGACGATTGTGGCATAGACTAATTTCTATGGGTTTTGGTCTAACGACAATTGTAGTCCAACAAATGGTATCAGAGCAACAAATCTTGAGTTCAAACCTCACCCGACACGCATTGGAGGGGGGATATTGTTGGACATTGGATTCAATGCTTCCCGCGAGTTTCACGACATGGGTTAACAGCCTTTCATGGATCCTAATTATGGGGATTGTGGCAGAGATTAACACCTGCAGTTTTTGGTCTAACGACAATCATATTCCAACATTATGTTCCTAGATTCTTTTGTATTTGAGTAGAAAATGATGGGAATTGTGAAGATCGACAAGTGGACCAAGTACTTTGTTGGAGATTTATCAGATGTTAGCATTCCTATGTTGCCTTGTGGGAAGAAGGGGATAAAGGCTCAGAGGGTAAAAGTAGTTGGAAAGAGTTAAAATCCAAAATGAAACCTTTGAGATGCTTCGCCCAGGGATTCCCGAGAAAACAGTAAAAGGATTTAAAGTAAGAAAAGGGAACCTGTAAGATAAATAAACACTCAAGGTATTAGTTTGAGGATGGGATGTATCATCATGAGCCGACCTATTATGACCATGGGTATGTATCGGTATGACACTAGCATCTATCTAGTCACCAAACCAGACTGGTAGTGGCCCTTGGTGGCATAGCCAAGAGAAAGGGGGTCTCATCATGAGCCAACCTTCTCATATCCATGAAATGATTGTGGGAAACGTTGTCACCTCTGGTCACCAAGCCAAGAAAAGGTACCTCAACTCTTCCCTTGAAGAATAAAAGAAAAAGATAAAAATAAATAAATCTAAGAGTAAAAAGAATTGAATGGTATAGGAAAGAATGACATCTATGACAAGGTGCAACTTTCCCTCTACAGAGGCACCCACAGGTAAGATCTACATTTCCTTGTTATCATTGCACCCCATGCCCAAACACTTACCCCACACCACCTCACACACACTTACATGACATGGATTGGATCTCACTTGGGAAACACCCCAAACTTGAGGAGGATTAGCCCAATAGGACACCCTGAGACCTTATCCAAACCCGACTTGTTAAATTGCATAACATCTTTGAGAATTTGTCTAGGTAAAGGTGGGTTTGATGCACGTGTTTGGGTAATTTGACTATTATATGTGATTGACATTGCTATGATCCCTGTGACTTATGAACCCTTGGAGGGCATACTTGTTGTTGTCGTAAGACTTTTCCCGGTGGACAGGTACATATGGGGGAATGATTAGCTAGGACCTCCATGGGGCTAAAATCCCAACAGATGGATGTTGTGAACCCAACTAGGGGCAGAGAGACACCAAAGACTTGCACCAAGAAGAAAGAAGGATGTTTCCCTTGAGACACTATGGCAGACCTAGACCCAGGGGGATCCATCCCTTCCACCTGGATGTTGACCCTTAAAATCCCATGACATCATCATTTTGACCCTAATTGTCATCCAAATTTGGGGTGTGCATTTATGAGAGAAGTTATGTGCTGGTTGGCACGTGTGGCATCATACAGAGCCTTTGGACGCCAAAAATTTTGCATGTGGGGACCAACGTTCCACCCTAGGGGCTCAATGTCACCCTAGAAGGGCATGATGTCACCCTTGGAAATTAATTTTTAATTAAAGTTCATTGAAACTGTATAAATAGAGAGAAAGTACTCTCATTTTTTCATCATATCACTCATCACACAAGTGGTGTTGTATGAAATTTCCGCCCTTCTTGGGAGTTATTGGCTAAAATTTTAGGCGCACTTTCTCTTGGAGGCTTAATTTTGCAACTTGGATCATTTCTTGGTGAATTTACTTGGCATTCTAGGGTTTTATGGCTTGATTATTCTTGGTGAAGTAAGTAAATCTGCAATTCTTTATTTTATTTGAATGGTTTATAGTAAATTTTCTCATTCATGTTAAATATTATGAAACTGCTTGCTTGACAAGCCCTTGGAGTAAAGGACTTAATTTGCTACTTCTTTACTCTTCATTTGCTAGACCTTGCTAAGAATATTTTGACCTAGGTAAACTTATAGAGCCCTAAATACTAACACTTTAGAATTCATTATCTAGTCAATTGTTGCTTCAAGTATATTTCAATAGTCTAAGGAAGGGAGATTTTGCTAGAGCCTAAAATTGCTTACACTCTAGCAAGTTTATCCTTAGGGTTTGGATGTTTGAGGCCTTGAAGAGCCAACACCCCTTCCATACATCTCTTATCCTTAGTTAAATATAATCATTGTGTCATTTCTCCCAAGAGAAAACCGTCACCTATAGACCCATTACCCTATAAAGGCACTAGTCTACTCACTATAGTGATTGATTGATCAAAACAACTCTCAAAGTATCTTCCTTGAAACATTTACTAACCTCTACTAACCTTAAACTAGAATATTCATTGACTAACTACTTGTTGTTGCAAAATATTGCTAAAACCATCTAACACCAACAAATTCATTTCAAAATTGACATTAAATGTTGATTAGACATTGCCAATTTTGCTTGTGACGAGTAGTTATCATTCTGTCAATGCAAAGCTATATTTCCTTGTCTTTTTCAAGCAATTTCAAAGAATAATTTTTGTGGTTGTTACAAAATACTTATTGTTGTTGTAAATAATTACATTGCTGCAATTTTATATCAGCTTACTTGTTTTTTCATAGGTTCATGTTCTTATGAAGCACTAACATCATTTGGTACTTGGAAGTTTCCACTCTTTGTTGTCTTGTTCTGGGAAGGTACACCTTATTTACCCTTTTGCTTCATCTCTATAAAACACAAAGAACCTTTGACTTGAGTGACCTGTGAGAGGGGGTACGAAATTTCTGGTGCCTTTTACCGTAGCCTTCTCAAACCTTCAGGTCCCCGGGGATGTCTCCCCTGAGGTAAATCTTGATATATCCATAAATAGAAAGGGGTTTCCTATTAAGGTGACAATAATAGGTCACCCCCTATTATGCCAATATTGCATCCACTTGCCTTGGGTTTTTGGAAAGTAGAGATTGTGCGATGACATTTTGTTTCCGTTGTCAGGGAACAATGAGTCAATATCCCTTGAACGAGACTTTTTCGATAAGCCTTTATCCAAAGCCTTTAATTCACAAAGCTTACCTGGCGACTCCACTGAGGCTGATTCCCTATTTTCCATTTTATGATCCCTAGAAGGATTATCTGGCGACTCCACTAATGAAAAATCCAACCATGGCCTCTCAATGGGACTCGGGTAATTTTAAACCCTTATATATGATTAAAATACTGGGTTACCCTAGAGAAATGTCTTCAAGATATGAAAATTGGCTCCCTAGATTCACTAGTAATGATGGGGTTATAATTGAGGATCACATGGATGATTTTTGGGATTTATTTCAACTCCACCCTATCAATGATGATGATGAATATTTGGTGATGAAACTTTTCTCTGCTACTCTTCATGGAAATGCTTGGAAATGGTATGACAGTCTCCTTGATGCCAACATTACATCTATGGACCAATTAGAAGAAATCTTACTCAAAAGATGGAATATTAAAATAGAAGATATCCACATGCTGATAAAAATACTCGAATACATGAAACAAACTCAGAACGAGACTATCAAGGAATTCCATACTAGGTTTGAGAATTTGCTACACAAAATTCCTAGAAGCCATCAACCTAAAGACAAGTACCTCACTTACCTCTATACCAATGCACTCTTAGTGAATTTAGGGTTTATCCTTATTAAAAAAGGGCCAAGTTCAATCCAAGAAGCTTATTGCATGGCTATACAAATCGAGGAAAATATCTCCTTGTTCAAGGGAGAAGACCTTTTTACTCCAGAAACTAAAGTTGATGACCCCAAAGATACCCCATATGCTCTTAGTCTAGAAATATTAGTTTCCCTTGAAATATTTGTTAGTAACTTATAGGAAAAAAGGGAACAATTCATTGACCAACAAGAGGTTGAGGAGAAGGATCCTAATGAAGTTTTCCGATCCCATGAGGAAGAGAAAGAATTTACTCATGCTTCTACCAAGGATAATGAAGACCTGGTTGAAGAGAGAGAGCCTGCAGATATAAAATATGATGATGAAGTATTAATGTGTGAAACTCCCTCTGATGAAGCAATCTGAGATCTTATTCCTCCGACACAAAAAGAAGAGGATGAGGTTAGCCACTTTCCTTTTCAGGTTTTGACGACACCTTATTCTATGATTCAGAAGGTGAAGAAGAAAGGGAACACTTGGACAAGCTAGACCCTCCATATTATGAAGCTAAAGATGTAAGGGAAAATCATGAGGACGAGGCACTAATGCTTTCTCCTCCATTTTATGAAGTTATTGAATCCTCTGAAGCTCCTGCATAGGAAGAAGTAAACGCGGTAAGTTATTTCCCTTTCCAAGATTTTGATGATGCTTTATTTTATGATTTGGAAAGTGAAGAAGTGTTAGAGGAGCCCTTGGATGTTTTAAGCCCTTCATGTTATGATAAAGGTAAGGACTTTGTTAATAATATTGATGAGTTCATACACGTCAGGAAATTTAAATGGGATGTAATTGGGTATGATGGGGATCCCATTTAAAACATTGAGGGTCATTTTCAAATGTTGCCTTTGCAACTATAATATGAGGTTACTGATAATTTTGACATTTGGTGACAAGAAGATGATGTAGTTGTAGGTATTTTCCAAGCACCCAAGGGTGACCTAGTTCTATGTTCTCTTTATGATTTTTGGTCATACCTTGAGGATTTTGATGAGTATTCCTTTGAGAAATTGTATTTATTCCATGAAGAATATTACCAACCACCGTTGTGCTCATATCTTGATAAGGGTGAGGACATTGCTTTCTTGAAGCAGGGTACTTGTGACAAGGTTTTCCAGCCTCCTTCAAATACTTTACCTCGCTATGTCACTAAGGGTGCAGTTGGAAAACATGTCCCTTGTCTTGAGTTTTCTCAGGGGCAAAGCCTACTTTTAGAATTCAAGGGTAGGTTGAATACCTTCAGAATAAGTTTACTATCTCAGTCTTTCAACCTTCCCTTATAAAATTGCCAGTCTTCCTCTAGGTTCTTATTAGTCCTTTCCCAGACCTTAGGATGTGAAGATTTCCAAAGTAGCTAACCGTCAAACTTTTTGAGTCAATATTTTGAGGCCTTGATTTTTCAAGATCCCTTTCTGAGATGGATTGAGCACTTTCCTAGAAGTGTGACTTGGCATAATTGTTTCCCTCCCTCCCCCCTCCATGAGCTAGAATCTGCGATTTCCGATGATGTGATACATGTTCTAACTCATGTTGTTTTTGCGCTTGACTTGTCATTGTTTTGGTTTATGATGAAGCACTAGCATGATATGCATATGCTATATATAATGGATGCACTAGCATGATATCCCAACTAAACCATATGTATATGCATATGTGCTTCATCATAAACCAAAACAATGACAAGTCAAGCGCAAAAACAACATGAGTTAGAACATGTATCACATCATCGGAAATCGCAGAGTCTATATATATATGCATGCTTATTATTATTTCATATATGAGTGAGGGGTAATATCACCACCATGAGGATTACTGATGTATTTTGTTGAGATCTAGTAGGAACATGTCATACCAGCGATGTTGAGGTTCTCATGACCTCTATGGGGAGCACATGTCCCCGAGTTGGAGCCAAATGTTATCCCCTGTCCTATGGATAACTAAGGAGAAAATGTCTCGAGGCCCACAGGTACTAGACATGGAGTGCCGAGAGACGAATGACTTGTGCATGGCCCCAGAGGGCCCCTCTTTTCTTTACTGCAGCTCATCTATCAAGAACAACAATATCCAACTCATCGGCCTCGTCCTGAAGTAGCATTAAGTCTTTCTCCATGAGGTAATGAGTAGTGATATCATTATATGTGTCACTCTGATTATTGAAGCACTTGAATATCTTGCACTGATTTCTCCTTCATTTCTTAACGTTTACATGGAAATTATGCTATTTAACTTGTTCATACCTGGAAGGGTGACATGATTCCCTATTAAGTTTATCTCCCTTTAAGATGGGTTTCCACTTGGTGGGTCTATGAAAGGTCATATTATATTCCCTCCACACTTACCATTTTCCACCCTTACTCCTCTCATTTTCCCCTACCTTTGTTCTGTCATTGGGTTTGCAAGACTAGGAAGGGTTGTACCTTGCCTTGTGGGAAGAAGGGGCTGAAGGCCCAGAGGGTAAAAGTAGTTGGAAAGAGTTAAAATCCAAAATGAAACCTTTGAGATGGTTCTCCCATGGATTCCCAAGAAAGTAGTAAAAGGCTTTTCAGTAAGAAAAGGGAACTCACAAGATAAATAAACACTCAAGGTATTAGTTGAAGGATGGGAGTTCTCATCATGAGTCGACCTATTATGACCATGGGTATGTAGCAGTATGACACTGCCATCTATCTGGTCAGCAAACTAGGGTAGTGGCTCTTAGTGGCATAACCAAGATAAAGGGGGTCTCATCACAAACCAACCTTATTATCTCCATGAAATTCTTGTGGGTCACAATGTCACCTTTGATCATCAAGCCAGGACAATGTCCCTCAAATATTCCCTTGAAGCAGAAAAGAAAAGGATAAAAATAAATAAAGCTAAGAATAAAAGGAATTGAATGGGCTAGGAAAGAATGGAATCTATGACAAGGTGCAACTCTCCCTCTACAGAGGCACCCACATGTAAGATCTACATTTCCCTATTATCACTGCACCCCATGCCGAAACACTTACCCCACGTCACATCACACACACTTACATGACCTGGATTTTCTCTCACCTGAGAAACACCCCAAACTTGAGGAGGATTAGCCCAATAGGACACCCTGATACCTTCTCCAAACCTGACTTGTTAAACTGCATAACGTCTTTGAAAATTTGTCTGGGTAAAGGGGGGTTTGATGCAAATGTTTGGGTAATTTGATTATTATATGTGATTGACATTGATATGATCCCTGTGACTTATTAATCCCTAGAGGGCATACCTTTTGTTGTTGTAGGACTTTTCCCGGTGGACAGGAACATATGGGGGAATGATTAGCTCGGACCTCCATGGGGATGGAAGCCCAACGGATGGATGCTATCACCCCAACCAGGGGAAGAGAGACACCAGAGACTTGCACCAGGAATAAAGAAGGGTGGTTCCCTTGAGACACTCTAGCAGACCTAGACCCAAGGGGATCTTTCCCTTCCACCTGAATGTTGACCCTTGAGAACCCATGACGTCATCATTTTGACCCTAGTTATCATCGAGAGTTGGGGTGTACATTTATGAGCGAATTTATGTGTTGGTTGGCATATGTGGCATCATACAGGGCCTTTGGAGGCCAAATGTTTTGCATTTGGGTCCCAATGTTCCGCCCTACAGGCTCAACATCACCCTAGAAGGGTATCATGTCACCCTTGGAAATGATCTTAGGGTTTAATTACTTTCAATTATGTAAAAATTGTATTTTTGATGTAATTTAGCTAGGTAGGCCTTTTTATGACCTAATTTTAATTAAAGGTCATTGAAACTATATAAATAGAGAGAAATTACTCTCATTTTTCATCATATCACTCATCACACAAGTGGTGTTGTCTGAAATTTGCACCCTTCTTGGGAGTTATTGGCAGAAATTTTAGGTGCACTTTCTCTTGGAGGCTAAATTTTTCAACTCGGATCATTTCTTGGTGAAGTTACTTGGCATTTTAGGGTGTTATGGCTTGATTATTCTTGGTGAAGTAAACAAATCTGCAATTCTTCATTTTATTTGAGTGGTTTATGGTAAATTTTCTTATTCATGTTAAAGATTATGAAATTGCTTGCTTGACACACCCTAGGAGTAAAGGATTTAATTCGCTACTTATTTACTCTTCATTTGATAGACCTTGCTAAGAAGATTTTGACCTAGGTAAACTTCTAGAGCCCTAAATACTAACACTTTAGAAGTCATTATCTAGTCAATTGTTGCTTCAAGTATCTTTCAATATTCGAAGGAAGCGAGATTTTGCTAGAGCCTAAAATTGCTTACACTCTAGCAAGTTTATCCTTAGGGTTTGGATGTTTGAGGCCTTGAAGATCCAACACCTCTTCCATCCATCTCTTATCCTTAGGTAAATATAATCATTGTGTCATTTCTTCCAAGAGAAAAACATCACCTATAGACCCAATTACCCTATAAAGGCATTAGTATATTCACTATAGTGATTGATTGATCAAAACAACTCTTAAACTATCTTCCTTGAAACATTTACTAACCTCTACTAACCTTAAAATAGACTAATTAATTTACTAACTTGTTGTTGTTGCAAAATATTGCTACAACCATCTAACAACAACAAATTCATTTCAAAAATGACATTAATGGCTGATTAGACATTGCCAATTTTGCTTGTGACAAGTAGTTATCATTCTGCCAATTCAAATCTATGTCTTTTTCAAGCAATTTCAAGGCATAATTATTGTGGACATTGCAAAATACTTATTGTTGTTGTAAATAATTACATTGCTGCAATTTTATATCAACTTACTTTTTTTCCAGAGGTTCACGGTCTTATGAAGCACTAACATCATTTGGTACTGTGAAGTTTCCACTCTTTGTTGTCTTGTTCTGGGAAGGTACACCTTATTTACCTTTTTGATTCATCTCTATAAAACACAAAGAACCTTTCACTTGAGTGACCTGTCAGAGGGTGGAGGGACTTTTTGGTGCCTTTTACCTTAGCCTTCTCAAACGTTCAGGTCACTAGGGACGTCTCCCCTGGGGTAAATCTTGATATATCCCTAAATAGAAAGGGGTTTCTTGTTAAGGTGACAGTGATAGGTCACCCCATGTTACGCAAATATTGCATCCACTTGCCTTCGGATTTGGGAAAGTACATATTGTGCGATAACATTTTGGCGTCATTTCCGGGGAACACTGAGTCAATATGCCTTGAATGAGACTTTTTCAGTAAGACTTTATCCAAAGCCTTTACTTCACAAAGCATACCTAGCGACTCCACTAAGGGTGATTCCCTCTTTTCCCTTTAATGATCCCTAGAAGGATTATCTGGCGACTCCACTAATGACAAAGCCAACCATGGCATCTCAATGGGACTCGAGTAATTTTAAACCATTAGATATGAATAAAATATCGGGTTACCCTCAAAAAATGCCTCCGAGGTATGAAAACTATCTCCCTAGATTCACTCGTAATGATGGGGTTATAGCTGAGGATCACATGGATAATTTTTTGGATTTCTTTCAACTCCACCCTATCAATGATGATATTGAAGATTTGGCGATGAAACGTTTCTCTTCCACTCTTCATGGAAATGCTTGAAAATGGTATGTCAGTCTCCCTTATGCCAACATTACATCTATGGACCAATTACAAGAAGCCTTTCTCAAAATATGGAATATTAAAATAGAAGATATCCACATGCTGATAAAAAGACTTGAATACATGAAACAAACTCAAAACGAGATTGTCCAAGAATTCCATACTAGGTTTGAGAATTTGCTACACCAAATTCCTAGAAGCCATCAACCTGAAGACAAGTACCTCACTTGCCTCTATACCAATGCACTCTTAGTGCATTTAGGGTTTCTCCTCAGTAAAAAAGTTCCAAGATCAATCCAAGAAGCTTATTGCATGGTTATACAAATCGAGGAAAATATCTCCTTGTTCAAGGTAGAAGACTTTTTTACTCCAGAAACTAAAGTTGATGACCCCAAAGATACCCTAGATGCTCTTAGTATGGAAAGATTAGTTTCCCTTGAAACATTTGTTAGTAAATTCCAGGAAAAAAGGGAACAATTCATCGACCAACAAGAGGTTGAGGAGAAGGATCCTAATGAAGGTTTCTAATCCCATGTGGAAGAGCAATAATTTACTCATGCTTCTACTGAGGATAATGAAAACCCGGTTGAAGAGCGAGAGCCTGAATATATCAAACATGATGATGAATTATTAATGTGTGCTCCCTCTGATGAAGCCATCCAAAATCCTATTCCTCCTACACAAAAATAAGAGGATGAGGTTAGCCACTTTCATTTTTAGGTTTTTGATGATACCTTATTCTATGATTCAGAAGGTGAAGAAGAAAGGGAACCCTTGGACGAGTTATACCCTCCATATTATGAAGTTGAAGATGTAAGGGGAAATCATGAGGACGAGGCACTAATTCTTGCTCCTCCATTTGATGAAGTTATCCAATCCTTTGAATCTCCTACACATGAATAAGTAAACACGATAAGTTATTTCAATTTCCAAGATTTTGATGATGCTTTATTTTATGATTTGGAAAGTGAAGAAGTGTTAGAGGAGCCCTTGGATGTTTTAATCCCTTCATGTTATGATAAAGGTAATGACTTTATTAATAATATTGATGTGTTCATACACGTTGGTAAATGTAAATGGGATGTGATTGGGTATGATCGGGATCCCATTTACGACATTGAGGGTCATTTCCAAATGTTTCCTTTACAACTATCATATGAGGTTACTGATAATTTTGACATTTGGAAACAAGGAGATGATGTAGTTGCAAGTATTTTCCAAGAACCCAAGGGTGACCTAGTTCTATGTTCTCACAATGATTTTCGGTCATACCTTGAGGATTTTGATGAGTATTCCTTTGAGCACTTGGATTTAGTCCATGAAGAATATTATCAACCACTGTTGTACTCGGATCTTGATAAGGGTGAGGACATTGCTTTCTTGAAGCCTCCTTCGATTACTTTACCTCGCTATGTCACTAAGGGTGCAGTTTGAAAATATGTCCGAGGAAAAGTGTACTTTTAGAATTCAAGGGTAGGTTGTATACCTTGCGAATAAGTTTACTATCTCAGTCTTTCAACCTTCCTTTAAAAATTTGTCAGTCATCCTTTAAGTTCTTATTAGTCCTTTCCCAGACCTCAGGATGTGAAGGTGTCCAAAGTAGCCAAACTTCACACTCTTTGAGTTAATCTTTTGAGGCCTTGATTTTTCACGATCCCTTTCTAAGATGGATTGAGAACTTTCCTAGAAGTGTGAGTTGGCATAGTTTTGTCCTTCTCTCCCACCTCCATGAGCTAGACTCTGCGATTTTCAATGATGTGATACATGTTCCAACTCATGTTTTTTTTGTGCTTGAATTGTCATTGTTTTGGTTTATGATGAAGCACATAGGAAGGTATTATGAGTTATTGCTAGAATGGTTTCACTAGTTATTTGACTAAACATAACATTCAACCAATAGGTAAGTAGAGGTAGGTAGCCATTTGCACCCATTGTATATATCATATGCATATCATGTTAGTGTAGTTGTAGTTTCATTTTCATATTGTATTTCTCTATTATGTATATATGCATGCTTATTATTATATTATATATGAGTGAGGGGTGATATCACCACCCTGAGTATTACTAATGTATTTTGTTGATCTAGAAAGAACAGGTCATACCATAGATGTTGAGGTTCTCATGCACTCTACAATGAGCACATGTCCCTGAGTTGGACTCATATGTTATCCCATATCCTAGGGATAACTAAAGAGATCATGTCTTGAGGCCCACAGGTCCTAGACATGGAGTGTTGAGAGCCGGATGGCTTGAGTATGGCCCCAAAGGCCCCCTCTTTTCTTCAGTTCAACCCATATATCAACAACATAAGTATCCATCCCACCAGCCTCGTCCTGAAGTAGTATTAAGTCTTTCTCCATGAGGTAATGAGTCTGGATATCATGGTATGTGTCACTCTAATTATTGAAGCACGTGAATATGTTGCACTGAGTTCTCCTTCATTTCATAATGTTTTCTTGGAAATTATGCGCTTTAACTTGTTCATACCTGGAAGGGTGACATGATGCCCTAGTAAGTTGATATCCGTTTAGGATGGGTTTCCACTGGGTGGGTCTATGAAAGGTCATCGTCCATTCTCTCCATACTTACCACTTTCCATCCTTGCTCCTCTCATTTTCCCTTACCTTTGTTTGGGCATTGGGTTTTCCACACTAGGAAGGGTTGTACCTTTCCTTGTGGGAAGAAGGGGCTAAATGCCCAGAGGGTAAATGTAGCTAGTAGGAGTTAAAATAAAAAATGAAACCTTTGAGATGCTTCACCCAGGGATTCTCGAGAAAGCAATAAAAGGATTCTCAGTAATAAAAGGAACCCGTAAGATAAATAAACACTCAAGGTATTAGTTGGAGGATGGGAGGTCTCATCATGAGTCAAACTATTATGACCATGGGTATGTAGCGGTATGAAACTACCATCTATCTGGTCACCAAACTAGGGTAGTGTCTCTTGGTGGCATAACCAAGAGAAAGGGGTTCTCATCATGAGCAAGCCTTCTCATCTCCGTGAAATTATTGTAGGTAACACTTTAACCTCTGGTCACCAAGTCAGGACAGTGTCCCTGAACTCTTCCCTTGAAGCATAAAAGAAAAATATAAAAAGCAATAAAGCTAAGAATAAAAGGCATTGAATGGTCTAGGAAAGAATGACATCTATGTCAAGGTGCAACTCACCCTCTACAGAGGCACCCACAAGTAATATCTACATTTCCCTGTTATCAATGCACCCCATGCCCAAAAACTTACCCCATGCCACCTCACACACACTTACATGACCTGGATTGGCTCTCTCCTGGGAAATACTCCAAACTTGAGTAGGATTAGCCCAATATGACACCTTGAGACCTTCTCCAAACATGAATTGTTAAACTGCATAATGTCTTTGAGCATTTTTCTGGGTAAAGGAAGTTTCCACTCTTTTTTGTCTTGTTCTAGGAAGGTACACCTTATTTACCTTTTTTCTTCATATCTATAAAACACAAAGAACCTTTGACTTGAGTGACTTGTGATAGGGGGGGGGGGATTTCTGGTGCCTTTTACCTTAGCCTTCTCAAACCTTCAGGTCACTGGGGACGTCTCCCCTGGGTTAAATCTTGATATATCCCTAAATAGAAATGGGTTTCCTGTCAAGGTGATAGTGATAGGTCATCCCATGTTACGCCAATCTTGCATCGAATTGCCTTGGTATTTGGGAAAGTACAGATTGTGCGATAACATGACCCGTGTAGAAATGTGACACCTAAGTTTATAATAAGAATTCTTGTGCTATTTGTGGATTATTTGATCATTATATCCACCATTTTCTAAATATTTTTAAGCTTTGAAAAATGATTTAATATTTCCACACCCTCTCCCTCGACATTCCCCTACCTATGTAAAGGGAAGTAGTCATACCCACTCAAGTAAACCAAAACATAGAAAAAAATTATACCACCAACCATCCTTGTGTCAATTGTGGCAATGATCATGACACCCACTTATGTCTTAGTATCCAAGAAGACGTGTGATTAATATCCTTACAACTTAGTCTGAATGACCCACTAGAACCCACCACAATACAAGACCATTCCTCCTAGCATAACATCCTTCTTTGGATGACAAGGCTATAACAACCTTGATTTCCTCAATTACCCAATAATTGAGTGACACATCATTTCAACCAATCTAGCTCACCGCTAGGACAAAACCACTAGGCCAAGGGAGAAACCATTCTATTCCTCTTGATTTATTGGATGCACTTCCCATACAAATGAACCATTTCGCCACTTGAACCATTTGCACACCAAATTCTCCCACTAAGCAATAGACTTTGTATTTATAATTTCCTTCAGTCTTATTAGGCTTAGAGATTGAATAAAAAAAGAGATTATACATTAACTTGTTTCCATGAACTTTTTGTAACCAAGCCTCCCTGCACACAGTGGGGATGCCCTTGTTTAAGTTATCGAGATTCTGTCTGCATTGAAAGAGTCCCTTTCTTAGGTTACCTATCCTCCCTATGAATAGTGTAAGTGCTCTTATTTATATTACCTATCATCCTTCCACACAATGAAAGTTCCCTTATTTAGGTTACTTGGACTCCCTACACACAATGAGAGTGCCCTTGTTTAGTTACCTGGCCTTCCTATTCACAACAATAATGTAGTTTTTTTTTCCCTATCTATGCACAATTGGAGTTTCCTTTTTTATTACCTTACCTCCCTATGCATAGTGGGAGTGCCCCTTTTTAGCTACCTATCCTCCCTGCACATAACAAGTGCAACCTTTTTTTGTTAGCATGGCCTAGCCACATCCACAAGAGTGCCTTTTCCTAGAGGTTTACCTTTCATTACCTTGACTTGCCAAGATGTTGCCTTTGATTGCCTTGACTCCTTCCCTAGAGTTTCACTTTCAGTTTCCCTTGGTGTGGTATCCCCACTGAACATTCCCAACCATGGGATAGGTAGCCACAATGCACAACTTTCAAACTATAACCCTCGAAGGTAAAATCCCCACAATTCCAACTAAGTAGACCTCCACGGAGGATAAAAACTAAATAAACTACATGCATAGGTTTGATAATTAAAATGTACCAAAATGGCAACAAAATTCCCCTGACCAAATTTAAGAATAAACACACACAACATGAAAAATACATATATTTCCTTAACAAAACAACATCAATTTCATATTCATGAGAAATGAAAAAACACTTGTCTTTTAATAGAAGATAGACCAAGAAAGTGGTTGTGTATGAGCAGTTTTCCGCCCAACCATATGTATCTAGTGTAGATACCAGTCCCAATCCAAGTTACGAGGTCACTGAGGTGAATGAACCAAGCTACAAGGTTCTAGCACTCTCAACCCAACCCATATGCTCTCAACTCGACTAATCTATTCATAACATAGAATTTTGTGCATCTCATCCAGTGATCAATTAGCCATGGCACTTTTTTCCACTTCCCCGGACAACACAAGAAAGATATCCCCTTTCTCTACTCTATGATTACTTAAGGACATTCTTTCCTCTAATGTTTTTTTATGTGGGTAGAAAAAGACCAATCTATTGTATGCTTTCTAGGGATTCATTGAAAAAATAATTGGCTCTCAAGCATCCAAAGAGAAAAAAATGCACAATGGGTGATGGATTCCTAGCTTGCCCAAACTCTATGCTCACCTATAACTTTATATATTTTACCCAAGGTTTGAAATTCCCTCTTTGCAGTGATACTTTTTGTTCAATATCCAAATTAGTTAATAGTTAGCAATGAAGAACACAATATGAGTCTAGAGCATAAATGTGAGAGTGATAGAATGAATTCTAAAGCGAAGAGAGAATGACAGTGAGAGAATTTAGGTAAATGGTGGATAACATTTCATCTTACAAGAGGACAATGGTGTTGGTTGTGGAGCCTGATTATCTTCCTGATTCAGAGGTCTTTTACTTTCAACCGTGTTTATACCCCATGAAGTATTTAAACCCTAGAAGTATGTACACTCTTCCACGCTGGGGAGTGCAGAGGGGGGGGTTCGGGGGCGAAGCCCCCGAAGGAAAAATTGCCTTGTAAATGTATATTGTAATTTCATTGTAAATCTAGATCGTTCATTATAAGGTCGCATATCTAACGATAGAGATTATGTTAGGTTTTTTTTCCCTAGAAGGAAGCCCTCTTTTATGAGGGAAATGTATTGCATATATGGTTGATGGCGAATATTGTATTATGAGATAGGATACTGTGAGAGAAAGAAGAGGAAGTTACAACAAGTTTGTTGTAGGTTGTATCCCTTCATATGCTGGATAATAATAAAGGAAGGACCTGGAAATTTCTCTGGTGGATGTAGCCCACACTGAGTGAACCACGTAAATCTGTGTCTCTATTGTATTGTGTATCTTCTATGTTTTGTTTCCACATTTGTTTTATTTTATTGCTCCATTGCCCTGTTTTTCTAACAACTGGTATCAAAGAGAAAGGTAAATCACAAGAAAAGAGGGTTCCTGGTTCGAGTGGGAGCAATGTCGGAAGATGGAAAGTTTAGGGTCGAGAAATTTAACGGCCAAAACTACCAGTTATGGAAGATGAAGATGGAAGACTATTTATATCAGAAGGATCTATTCCTACCATTGGGAGGAATAGCAAAGAAGTCAATGGCTATGAAGGACGAAGAATGGGAGATTCTTGACAGAAAGGCTCTAGGAAAGATACGGTTGAGCCTGGCAGCGTCGCTGGCTTTCAATATTTCCAAAGAAAAGACAAAGAAGGGTTTGATGGATGCATTGGCCAAATTGTATGAAAAGCCCTCGACATCCAATAAGGTATTTCTAATGAAGAGATTATTTAATATGAAGATGTCGGAAGGTGGGTTTGTTGCAGATCATTTAAATGATTTTAATATGGTTAGTAATCAACTAAGTTCTGTAAAAG
>JASDQU010011371.1:119790-137164 GCA_032191745.1 Picea mariana | reverse complement strand
AAACTTTAAATAAGAAAAGTGATAAAAACACTTATCTTAATGAAAAATATACACAAGTGGTTGTAGGTGATGGAAATTTCACCTAACCATAGACTCTGCTTCTCGATATTTCTCAGTAGTAGGTCACCGTCGAGTTGGGGCTATGAATCCATAAGAAATAATGGTTCCTATGACTGTCTATTGCACACTCAATAGCCCAATACCCAATAAAAAATCACAACAAGCTAATTATTACAACAATTCCAATCCACAAGATCTCTTTCCCCTCAACTTGCACAACCCAAGGAATGTGATCCCCTTCTCTGCCATTTAGTTCCTTAGGCTATCCCACTCCCCTCCAGGTCTCCAACACATGTTGGCCAGGAAATCTCCCAATAGGGGACTCCAAGAATTCCATTGTAACAGAATGCTCACAACAACAATTTCACTTTCTCTTGGGTAGTTTCCTTAACATAAAATCACTCGTAGGCTTAAAAACATAAATATCCATGCAGTTTCCATCTCCAACAAGCTATCCTCAACACCTACTATGGTTGTATTCTCTTCCCATTACCTAGAACTCTCTTTTCCTCTACTCTCCCAAGCTGTAAAAAATGCCCTCTCTCTATACTTGAATTGTCTTTTCTTCTCCCATGCATGCTTTGACTCTCACTGTCCCCAAAAATTATTGTACCCATCCCATGCTCTAATAACTAGGTGAAATGACTCTTCCACCCACCTCTTACATGCTTGTACTTAGCCCATTCTTAAATAACTAGGTGAGATGAATTTACCCACCAACCTCTTACATGCATTCAATGATTGGTTTGATAAGTCAAAGGAGATAAATATTAATAATAAAATAATTTAGAAAAGTGGTTTGGGTTCATTAGTGTTATGACCCATGGGGGGAATATAGGGTTCAAATGTATATGATATGACCCCACGGGGGGGCATATATGGGGCTAAATGTTCATGTAATGTGTAAACATATATGTAATAGGGCCAACTTAATAGTAAAGGGGTCTCATGTGTAGTGTGTGAATAGGTATATATAGAGATCATGTATTCATTATTGAGGGGATGTGAATTATGATGTATGAATGTATTCTGGTATTTGGAGGAGGTTATCCTATTATTTAAGGAGCTATTGTGTAACTCATCTCTATTATTTATATTGGAGTTGTGCTCCATCTCACATTTGTGTACATGGTGTGTACTTTTGGTTTATTCTGATATTTTAAGCATTTGGTACATAAAAATTAGGCACGTGGGATCCCCCATTTGGACCCCCTTTATCCCCCCCCCCTCTCTTATGGAAACTTAACCCCGATGACTTCGTCCTTAGTCGTTTGTAGGTAATGTATTTTATTTTATTACTTTTAATGTACATTGTTTATATATTACATTGTTTGGCCCATGGACACACATCACATTCACAAATATACATAACTAATATGGGGATTAAAAACTCAGGTGTTACAAGATATGTAATGATATTTTTAATATTTTAGAAACTATTTTTATGATGACAACATCTAATTTTTCATGTGATGCAAGAACATCAAAGGTACTCTATTAATATTGAGTTTGAGAACACCAAGGATGACATGAGTGTGAAAACTAAGAATGATACAGAGTCTACTACAAATGATAAGTGCGAGAGATCCTTGAGAGATAGCTCCAAGATGGTGAATTTGTGAAGGGCATGAGAAAAATTTTAGAGCGAGAAGGCCCAATGTATATTGGGAAATGAAAATAAAAGGATAATTCAACATATTGATAGGATGTCGACATGGAAGATGCATCAATGATAACATCACCTTGGAGGTCACCACATAAATGCAAATTCATTGGAATGAGATAAGATGGAGTATGGGTTGTAAGAGGCAACGAGTATCGGTGGAACAAAGAGAACCCAAAAAATGTAGAATGAGTGGTGAATGGCATCAAAGTAGAGACATCATTGAGATGTTGGGAAGGCACATCGTGAATATTGCAAGGCGACACTTGTTATTACTTAAAAATGGTTCACCTAGACAAAAATTATAGGTGTATCGAAATACTCTAACAATAGTATGGGTACCCATGTACCAACCTCTGCGGTCGTGCATTATGCTCTGCTTCCCATTCTCTTCGCTCATTCCATTTCTACATTTGGGTTCCCATTCCTTCCATTTTCAATCAGATTTGTTGTTCCAGTTTGTTGTACCCATCACTGTTTCCATCTTTGTTTATATTTGCAGGTCATATTTTGTTGTTCCAACTTGTTGTACCCATCATTGTTTCCATCGTCATTTATATTTGCAGGTTGATTTATGAAAGTTCCCCCAAACCCATCGGATCATCTACCAAGAACATCTACAAACACCTTCGATTTTATGAAGGAACATTTATGAATGCATATTCCAAATTTATTTAAACAAAATTTGTTTGTGTGTTCAACTGTGAGGCCATAGCTCTTGCCCATTACATCCTTCTCTCATTGTGGTACTTTTAAAAAGTTTTCCTTTTACAGGTAGGGCCTCTCGAGGACCCTTATTTCTATGTATTAATCAGTGGATCTCGCTAAATAATTTTCATAGAACTTGGTTATTCTTTAATGGATAATTGTAGATTAAGACTATTATAGTTTGGAAATTTTTAATCTTCAGCAATAAAGTTCTGGATAAACACACGACATTTGAGATAGTTTAATTCCACTACAAAATTATTTTTGGATATATAATCTCTAAAAAGGTTAGAGGTATTTTTAAATATCTTTGGAAGGAAGTTTTAAATATTTTTATAACTAAAATTGGATATATATCATGGAACATGAATATATTATTGAATTTAATATTATTTGACAAGTTTGATGTATTTTTGGGAGTCAAACCCTGTGTCTTATTTTAACGTTCCCAAAAAACCTATTTCCACATCCTTTCTTGACTCTTAAATTTATCGCAATGTGTAGATTCAGTTTCAGTTCCTCGCACTTGTAATCAGACTCTCTTGTGGTCATCATCTGAATCAGTTGAAGTTTGGAGAAATTTTTACTTTAGACGGGCTATTTTATATGCATCTTATTAAATGAGTTTATATTTTTGTTTTTAAATTGAGTTAACTAGTGCCCTCATCAATTATGGTTTTGAATGAATTCCTTAGTACCATCCTTCTAGTTATTGTTAGAATAACTCCCTTTTGTTTCAAGATAAATTCATCAAACCACTTGGATACTTAAAGTAAAGGGGGTGTTAAATTATATTACATGATTGTCTCTCTTAGGTTCTCCTAATGTCTAGGAGTGTTAGTTTTATTACATACTCTTATAAATTCCCCTAAGAGATGAGGCATATAATTAGGCTTCATGTCCTTAAGTACTATTTTGCGCACTTGAATTACTCATATTAGAAGTATCCCTTACTCCTTTACCCATCCTGTTGCTAAAGGAGGAAGCTTGGTGGAAAATTTTGGTGCACTTTAAATTATTTTGGTTATATGATTGATTAAGTAATTTTCCCTTGTGCCTTTAAAACAAGTGGACCACTCTTACACCCTTGAAAACTAATGACGTATGATTGATTATGCATTTATTCTCCTTGCACCATGGAATAAACTATTGACCCCCTTGTGCCTCGAACTTCATGCAATTGGAATTCGTGTGCATTTGAATTAAAGTAATGTTTACTCTCACTCCTCTACACACGATGTCGTGTGATGGTCTAGAAATCAGCTTACCCTTGTGCGGTTATACCAAGTTAATTTATGAATTGTTAGTAGATGGATTTAATGACTATTACCTTGCGCCATTAATTGATAATGTATGATGTATCAATAACTAGATTACTATTGTGTCTTGAATATTGATGATGCTTGATCGAATTAAAAATTGGTTACTATTGCGCCTTTAATCATGGTTGATGAAAGATTGAATTATTAATTATATTCTTATGTGCCTAAATTTTTTATGTATAACTAATGGATTAATTGAATAGAATGCTCAAGCACAATTCAATAATGCGATGTATGGCTAGTTGAGTAATTAAACTCCTTCTGCGCACTAAACTTTAATGTATTGTTGATGGTTTTAGATTTTAGCCTTCTTATGCGAAATGAAAATTTATTCTGACGAATGATTTCACCTTTGATTCAGATTTGCGCCACGAATAACTGTTATTTCTTTGCGCCTTGTATTTAATGTGTGTTGGCATGTTTTCGGACAGAGGCAGAGTATGTGTGTTTGTCATTGATGGCAAAGATCAGCACAATCAGCAGAGCGATGATGGTATGGCAATGGAAAGATCAAATGAGAAGAGCAACAGTGATCGTTGGATCTCATTCAAAATCCTCGATGACCGTCAAATCTGAATTCAAATAGGAGTAGTGCGCAGTAGAAGAGAACAGATATCAGGTGTCTGATCAGGGCCCGAAGACCGAACATTGTTGGATCCATAAGAAGGAGCACGATCTTTACGTGCAATATGAAGCAGGCCTACAAAATCCTGAAAGTAGGGGTATCATCCATTATCAAAGAGGACACATGGAAAAAAATCAGAGCACGTCAAAGACTCCATTTCGGAGTTTCGCAGATCGGGAAATTGAAAGGAAGGAGGTGCTTTAACCTCTTGAACTCGCGATATGTGATATCTCGAAATGATATGGGTCGTCGGATCGAGGATTGATATGAACCTTTGGATCGAGGTATGGTGTGGAACATTGGATGCAAAGGGCACATGGTGAGCGATTGTTTTTTCGCTGACTGAAAGGTCAAAGGAAGGAGGCTCCTAACCTCTCGAACTCGCGATATGTGAAATCACGATATAATCTCAGTTGTTGGATCGAAGACAAATCTGGGTCGTCAGATCTAGGAGGTAGATCATGACAGACCACGTCAGCGAGGATAGGTGGCAACTTATGTCAGCAAGGACACGTGGCACGAGAATATAAGGAAAAGTGTCAAATTGATTCAGCTTTTTAGGCCACTAGAAATCATAATTATGAGTGACACATGGCAGCCACTCGACTCTTGACACGTCATTGAGTGACACAAGAATGACGTCACTTCATGAGTTCTTGTTTTGGGAGTTTCATCTTCAACACTTCCCCAAAATATCGAAGGCTCAAGTACCGGGGTGGGGGAGAGTTGTCTGATCACCACGAATGGTGGACCATTGATTTGGCTCCATTTTGGAGTTTTGGATACCAGGAGTTGGAGGAGTCAAAGAAACTCACAGCAAGAATGTTGAAATGCGAAATTGCGAAGCACCTTTTGGCGCAACCTGTGGTCACTGTCGGTGGTCACATGAGGGGAAAGAGCAAGTGGAGCTAAGCTCCTTTTCAATGGTCGCAACATGAAGAGTCGAGACTCTTCACCACAGGATTCCCAAAGTCGCAAATCATGAAGTGCTCGTTTGGTTAGCAAGTGGTCACAGCATGTGGTTACATGGTCACGAGAAGGGAAGGAGCCAGTCCAGCTAAGCTCCTTTTTGGAGTTTCAAGGATCGCAACTTGTAGTGTCAAGACCCTTCGACACAGGATTGCCAAAATGCAAAATGCATTTTGATTAGGCCCGTGGTCACAGCCAGTGGGCATATGGAATAAGTGCAAGACCCAGCACTTGTAATTCAATGGTGCAGGTTAATCATGAATATGATCAAAGGGTTATTTTTTTTCTTCAAAAGTTAATTGATGAGTTACAATTCAATTAGCTGAATTGAATCATGATTCTTGAATGGTTGGTGATTCAGTTGCTGAGGCATTTTTGCCAGGGTAGATTTGATCTGTAACTGCAGAGGTTTGCATGTATAAAATAGACATGAAGTGACTGGGTGTTAGGGTTTGTTCTGAGTGAAAAATATGTTGAATTGGGAAAAAGGAAAAACCACAGTATACATAGCGTGAGATCAAACTCAGAAATGAGAAACAGAAGCTGAACAGAACAAAAAAAAGGGGGGGGGGGTGGTGAAGAGAACAGAATGTGTAGATATCAAAGAGCATGAGAAGAATAAAGAAAGACCAGATAGAGAGAGACATCAATTCAAGTCAAGTATGAACAGAGCAGAAGAATAGTGAAGCAAAGAAGATTTGAAGAATAGAGAAGAAGTGGTAAGAATTGATATATCTATGTTGTTGCTTATTCAATCATGTATTTATAATCAGGGATGTAGGGTGGTTCTAGGGAGGATTGTAGTCCTCTGTTATTCAATTTGGTGCTTGAATACTAGAAGTTGAAGCTTCCATCTAGTTGTGTCTAGAAAACAGGGTGACAGGGTGGTGCTCGGGAAAACACAAAGTTTTCTGTATGCAAGTTGGTGCTTTGTATAAATCCAGTTGGTGTTGAAACATTTAGGGAGTTGATACTTCCTTCTAGTGNCATCTAGTTGTGGCTAGAAAACAGGGTGACAGGGTGGTGCTCGGGAAAACACAAAGTTTTCTGTATGCAAGTTGGTGCTTTGTATAAATCCAGTTGGTGTTGAAACATTTAGGGAGTTGATACTTCCTTCTAGTGGGTGATAGAGAAATTAGAGAGTTGGTGCTCTCAAACAAGTTGGAGCTTGTAAAACAGAGGTAGTAGCCTCACATTGAGTTGGTGCTCAATTATAGATGATGTACAGAACTTAAAAGACTGCCTATCATTTTGAAGAATAAGAGGTTTTCTCCCTTTATGGGTTTCCTCGTGAAAATCTATCTCTGTGTATATCTTCTGTGTGATTGATGCTCATTATTTATGTTGTCCATATGTTGTATAATATTGATGATCACTTGGAGAAGATTAAAAATGGTTTAACAGACTTAAGATTGTTTAAGCACATTAACAACTAATTCACCCCTCCCCCCTCCTCTCAATTGTCTTAGTAATTTCAACAGTTGACACATGCCATTTTGGGGAACATTGAAGCAATCAAAGAAAACAGTTAGAAAATGGACCAACAATAGGGAAAAACAGCGCGAGGAAGCAAGAAATTCAAAGGAAGAAGGGTGTGTATCAACCGCGTGCAGGAAGTTAGAAAGTGGACAAACCTAACTCACTTTGGGTTAGTGGGTTAGGTTTTTAGTCATTGTTGTAATGGGTTTTAACCCACTTTTGTAGTATAAATATGTATTATAAGATCTAAAGAGATTTGGTGACTAGTGACTAGTAGTTGTGAACGATTTATTGCTTGAGCTATCTAGTTGTGGAGCTAGTTTTGGAGAAGAGTCATTTTTTGAGAGATATGCATTGTAACTAAGGGTAAGGTCGCAAGATATGGAGCTTGGTGTGATATTCTCATCCTCGTTATCTTCATTTGTATCCAAATGTAATGCACGCAACGCTATGACTTTTGATGAAGAATAATAAAAGAACGAAGACTGCCAGATCTTTGTGGACGTAGCCCAGGGGGGTGAACCACTATAAAACTTGTGTCTTTGTGTGGAATGGTTGCTTTATTTCTTATTAGTTATGTCGAATGGATGAATTTGTAGTAGTAGAATGCAGCGTGCACTAGAATATTCATGATATTTACTGCATAATGAAACTTAATGAATGAATAAGATTACAGAATGGTATATTTGGATATAATGTTGTACTAGAAATATAGATCTGGTATATGTTGAAGTAAAAATCATGTCTAACATCCCCACAGTAGCCTCCCTTCTAAGGTTCCATACATCTGGGTCATGCAGTCACCCATAAAGCCATCTCGGGTGAGACTCCATTGTGCACTATGTGTCAGTGTTGCCTTCCGGTCTCCAAAAGGACCGATGGTTTGCAAGGTTTTGTTGGAAACCTAAAGGAGAACCCGGGTCAGCCCAATAACATCCAACAAATGGTTTCATTTCCAGGAGGAATACGAGGAAGAGAACCAGGAAGAAATGGCAGGGCCATCAATAGGACATAAGAGGACTAGGGAAAAACCTAATGCGCCAAGAAAACCAACCAAACAGAAGGAGTTAGCATTATCACTACCAAAGATACCGAATGGAGTCAGAATAGTTGGTGACATGTTAGGGTTTGTTAATAAACTAAGGTATTATGATCATGATCTGAAAGACACAGACAAATTCCCTGAGTTTGTGCCACAAGTATACATGGAGAGCAAAGGAGAGGGTCCATCAAGGGCACCCATTTTGGAACTGAAGCAGTGGATTGCAGGACTTTATAACATAGGGATCGTGAACCTGCTAGAGATTTCCCACTGTGAAACAAATTTTGGCACTGGTACATGGAGGTATTTTATGGATGGAGAGGCTTGTCTCCATAGATGTAGACTTGATTGCATATATTACATGTTTACCGAGAGATGGAGAAAAACCAGAATAGTATTTGGATGACAAGACAAAGGAAAAATCTTTAGCAGAGGAGATGAAGAAGAAATATGGCACTGACAGAGGGTCCTGAAAAATAATCATGAACCAGATCAATGAACCAACAAGAAGGTTGGAGACAAAATTGATGGCATGTAAACTTTTGAGGAAATGTCGCAAGGAAGAAGCACATGTAGGAGTAATAGCAGCAGCAACGCAGTGGGTGAAGGGGAGTCTACTCAGTTGGGCTCCTTACCTATTAAACTTATTCTTGGAGAACTGAAAGGATGCACAGGATTTAGGCACAAAGTTTCACTACTCATGGTTGATTATATTGATAGCCTTGGTTGGGTACGGAGATCCGAAGTATAGTGGATTTTACCCAAGGTTAGGAAAGTGTCACGCATTGAAGTCTACAACACTATGGCACACTTTAGATCCAAAGAGAAGGAAGGAAAATTCTACCACTTTTACCATGTTATTTGATGAGATGTAGGAAAATCTAGCCAATGCATGGAGAATACCACGAGAAGTGGTGACAGAAAACCAAGGAATAACGTATTTTAAGGCTTTTAGACACAACATGTGGATCCAATCCAAAAGGGATCCTAAGAAGGAGTGACTACAAATGAGATATTGTGTCACAGGAGAGGAAGTGTAGTGGGCCATGAAGGACTAGCCGTAGGAATGGAAGGTGCCAGTGATTTCAAAGAACATACCAATATCTAAGAAGCAAGCAGAGGTCGACATTTCAAAGCAGTCAACAAGTTCAACAACGAATAAAAGGAAGGAAATTGAGCGCGCCAAAGAAACGGGGGGTAGTTCAACCATCAAGAAACCAAGGCAGAAAGATATTATCCCTAAGGCTCCAGCTAAGGAAAAGGAGTGCGCAGTAGAACCAAATGGAGGAGCCCAAAAAGATACAAATACTCCTTTGCCAGAGGAAATAGGAGGGGGCAATCTCCCAGATTTAGAGATACTATTGACAGCGATGCAGATAGAAACTCTACCATTGAAGAGAATAGTGCTACAGTCAGCAGGCCATCACGAGAAGATGAAGGCGCATAGGGCGTTCCTGAGCTTACATTGACAGAAGATGATGTAGAGTTGGTCACAGAGAAAGTACATGACCATGCAACAGAGATGTGGTATGATGTGGAGAAGCAAAGGGAAGAGATATTTAAGAAGTTGACATAGGTTAAGGAGGCACTAGAAAAATTACAACTTACTACAGCGCAACAGAAAGAACATGGGCAACAACAAACTTCTCAAGAAAGATCAGTTCGAGCGCAAGAGACAGTACAAATTATAGCAACGGGGAGCGACAATTTTTGTATCACTCACGAGATGTTGCAAGTGGATGAAGAGACAACGCAGAAGCCATTAAAGGACATAGATCATTTGGACTATGCACTGCCCAAGGTTCCAATGAAGGCACTATACAAACTTCAAATTAGTGTCACAGAGGAAATACAGTCAAGGGCCCGCGCAAATGTGACAAGTCTACAATTGGCCAACGAAGTAAAGAGGACACTGGAGTTGACAATCAATTAGGTGAATTTCGAGAGAGATACAATAAAGAAGCGCATTGGTAGAATGGAGCAGCAAGTGGAAGAAGTGTTTAAAACAATTCCTAACAGCACGCAAGAAGGGAGCATACCAACAGAGGAGAAGATTGAAAAGATAGCACAGACTATGGAGGATTACATGAGCCACATTACATGGTTGACAAAACTCCTAGCACCCAAAACCCCACCAGAAATTATAACACAAAGGGAGCAGGAGGTGACATGTCATTCAGAGAATATTGCGTAGAGCATCCAGGAAATCACAGAGTTGTACAATAAGAGCATGCAATTGTGGATAAATATTCAAGAGGATGAGAAACTGCATGAGTTAGAACAGAAGGAAGAAGGTGTTAAGCAATCTCATGCATAATTCTCCTTCCTTAAAGATCTTTTGCACTTTACTTGACTTAAATTTCTTCCTCTTCCAAGTTTTGCATTGTGAGGGTTTTGATTTCTTTGAAAATTTTGTTGATTACTATGTCCTTTAACTTGAATACGACCTCTGCCACAACTTTGATTAGAAGGCTGATTATTATAATTTCCAAAATTTCTTGTACCTCTTCCTCTAGAGCTTTCAGCTCTATTTGAACTATTGAAAAGAAGATCTTCTCCAAGTTGTTTTTGTTTACCAAATGACTTACTACGTTAAGCCAATGGTTCACAAAGTGAATTAAAAGTTGTTGAAAATTTATCAGTGATTTGCAAAGCTCTGATAAAGTGATTAGAAGATGCGGGAAATCTACCCCTATCTTTAAGATTAGGAAATCTACCCCTGATGATTTCCCTATGTATGTTTTTATCCTTGAAATATACTCTAACACATCATCACCATTAGCTAATCTTTGTCTAAGCAGCTTCATTTGTAAATCAACTATTTCAGACATAGGAGGAGTATAAAAAAGCTTGCAAAATCGATTCCAAGTAGACCACACAATAGTTGAATTTTCAATATGAAAAAACATATATTTAGTTAGAGAAGATGGAAACAAAGCAAGAGTTTTTTCATCTTTTAATTTCCATTTAGCTAAACGAGCAACATCGGTGAACTTGGTAGGAGTATCACCATCACACATATCATGCCATAAATCATTACATATCAATGTGTTTTGCATATAGTTTTTCCAATTTTTATAGTTATTGAGGCCATCCAACTTATTTGAATCTGTGAATAAATTGATTAACTTTGACGTGTTTAGTGATGGTAAACTGGTTTGAAAAATGTGAAATTTGTTCCTCCTTCCCTCCGATATCTGTCTGCATATTTGCCGGCCAAATACGCTGAAATTGTTAAGCAATGAATGTTTACTGATACGCATTGAATACAGAGAGTGAGAGAGCGACGATCCACTACTTCGCTCCCCTGATCTGTACTGAGGATAGCTTCATAGATTGCGATTGGTGTTTCTAGGCGCAAATCCAAAGATTTGGAATTTGAGTTAATTGACTCGGAGGCACTTCGCTGTAAGGCCTTCGAACCCTTTCTTCTGCTGGGCTGCTAACAGTTCGTTGTCATGGACTTCACTTTCTTCGTCTCGAAGAGAAATCAGGGGTCGCTCATATCTGCTTCGGCCGGCCGGAAATGATGGCCCAGACCATCCGAATCACCGGAAATGATAGCCCTGGTCGTCAGACCATCCGAATCATCACAGTAGGGCCGGCACTTTGGGCCGTAACGTTCCTGTTAAAATCTGGAGATCAATAATCAGCTTGCTGTGCAGGTTTTAATGTTGTGGTAGGTGGTATATATATCGTTGGATATATCTTGATGATATATACATCGTTAGATATATACTTAAGAAGTTTCTAAACTTTGAACACAGTTTATATCTAGAAATATCAACAAATATCATAACAAAGTGTGAAGTATATTTTAAAATAAAAAATAAAAATAAAAACAGATTTATATTATATTCACTATGATCTTGATATTTACAAAAACAACAATTTCTTTAAGAAATTCAGATTCAGATTTATAATATATCAACTATGATCTTGAGATTTACAAAAACAACATTTTCTTAAAAAAAATAAATAGATTTATAATATATCCACTATAATCTTGAGATATACAAACTTTGACTGCCAATTTACTTATAACTAATTGTACATTAAAAAAAAACTTATAAACAAATGAAAGAGCTTTATAGTTCTAATCAACAATAAAGTGAATATTAGATCTGAAAAATCAACAATTTAAGATTTTGAATATTAGATCTTCTAGATTTTCTGCAATTATAAAGTAGACTTTTCTTTATTCAATTGAGAAAATGGTTACTTCAAAAAAATATTGCCCTTGAATTTGGATAGATATAGGTCAAGGTTGTGGAGACTTTGCTTCCTCAATCCATTACAAATCCTTCATCATTCAAATAGCTCTGATATTATGTTGAAGATGTGTATTTAGATACACAATTTTTTTAATAAGGAAAAAAGAGTTACAAAGAGAAGTGAGAGGTAAAAGCCTACAACCTCACATGAAAAAGAGCTAGTTTGTATAGCCCAATTCTAAACTAAATCCTAGGAGAAGAACCAATCATATAATTGCATGAGTATAATAGGTGTCATTTACATATTTAAGCTACATGTCCTCTTGAGAAAAGTTTCTAGAATTTTTTAATTTCTAAAACATTTAATCTAGGAAAATATTTGCACGTCTTGAACTTTAGGATTATGAGGCTAACAAATATCTTTTTTATTGGTAACTTGTGTATGTCTTCATTGAATGCATTTTTCTATCTTTTTGTGAATGGAACGTATCTTTGTCTATGTTCATCCTCATCTCTGTGCTCTATTCTAAAAAATTAATGTGCATATATTGTAAAATTCTCTTTAAAATGTAGGATAATGTATACGATGGATAACATCCTCAATACTATGACTAAGACCCTTGGGACTTTCTCCCACTCCATTGAATGCAAGTTATCCATATCTAGATATGGTCTCTTTATTTTTTTAAATAATCTTTGTAAATGATGTAGCTTTTCTAATCAAACTTTTTTGCAACATAAAACATACTACAATAAGTAACTATTAGAATTACAAATACAATTTCACCAAAATTTGAGGACAACCTTGTCCTCCAATAACCAGAAAAATAAAAAAACCAAACCTAAAAAAATCCCTGGAAATTTCCTCTACCCACAAATTTGTTGCAGACCACCTATATGGCCTACTGATGTCACCTGCACTAGTGCTGACATCATCCTATATGGACCTGCTCCTTCCCAGAAATATTTTTACCGTTGTACATGATTCACCTTATTGCAACCCACGTTCATATGCAACTATGTCCACTGCAACCTATGTATACATGATTCACCTTACTGCAACATGTGCACATATGTGACTGTGCCCATTGTAACCTGCGTACATGTATGAAAGCCTGTACGGACACTTCCATATTGTTATCCCCCACTTCTAGGGATAACTAAGGAGATGGTGTCTCAAGGCCCTCAGGTCGCAGACATGGAGTACCGAGAGATGCATTGACTGGCAGTGTCCACATACACAGATGGAGACCCGCTTCACCACCATACTTATCCGATTCATCACGATGGCATTCACCACATCAACTCATATCCGGAAGACATTAGGTCTTGCTACATGAGGTACAAGTCAGGTATTGTAGTAAGTGTCACTTTAATACTTAAGGCATTTGGATATGTTGCATTAAATATTCTCTTGATTATAGAACATATGCTTGGAAATTATGCTATTTGCCTTGTTTCACCATGGTGGTTGACATTGTGCCCTAGTAAGTGGTCACCCTTGGGGAAATGTTTTCTACTAGGAGGTCTCCTTGATGAGTCATCATACCATTCTCGATAAACTTGTCACTTTCCACACTTCATCTTTTTYGTTCCCCYCACCTTTTGGGATTTTCRGGTGTACTGACCCAAGAAGGGATTRTACCTCATTGCATGGGAAGAAGGGGATGAAGGCCCAGAGGRAAATGTAGTTGGAAAAAGATAAAAKCCAAATCATGACCTTCTAAATGCTTGCCCAAAGAGGTCTTGAGAACAATTAAACGTTTCTCCTAAAATAATTTGAAGACATGCAAAAGCAAACTCACATTATATAGATGTCCCGCTTGTTGAGGTGTGTACACTTATACAGTGTCCCTTTATTTCCATGCATATGGCACTCTGTGTACCTCTAGCTTCAAGTGACATTGTGGTACTCTTTTCTTTTCATGTCCTATAGTACCCAATTGTTTTGGACTTTAATTAATTAATGGCAATGAAATGGGTTTGGAAAAAGGATGCATTGAAAATGAAGGTGCAACACACCCTCTACAAAGGCACCCATAAATGAGACAATACAAACCCTTGTATGTCATGAACCTCATGCCCAAAAGTTTTACCCCCATCCACTTCATCTTCTTTGCATGACTTGGAGAGGGTCCACCTAGGAAACACTCCTTGAATTGAGGAATGACTCATCCAATAGGTCACCATGACAACCCTCCCATATATAAATTTGGAAAGTTGCATAGGGTCTTTGTGCACTTGTTTAATTTGGAAAGGTAGTTTTGATACACATAATTAGGTGGATCTTGTATTAGATGTGACTTTACTTGGAATGATACATTTGACTTGAGAACCTTGGAGGGCACATTCATTTCTCTTTGCATGACCTTGCTTGGTGAATGTTTTTGGAGGAACAAGCCTAGCTTGGGCCTTCGTTGGGGCTAGAAGCCCACAGAGTGGATGCCATGACCCACACCTTGGGAGCACCTAGATGATGAACATTTCCTTTAGAGGCAAGATAAGGCACCATGGACGATGAGACCTAGCCCCTTTTAGCCCAAAGTTTGATCTTGGAAGATCAAAATGTCCTATTATAGGGCTTGACATCACTTTTGGGCTAGGGTTTGGTGATGGTGGAGATGAATTGATGAATTATTGGCATGTTTTGATGGGGAGGATCCCTTGCACAATGACACATGGCCTTTGGAGGCCTAACATCTTTTCCAAATGCTTCAACGACTTGCTAAAGATGCCAATACGTCACCCTCTAGGGGCATGACGTCATCTTTTAGGGTTTCTTTTGTGTAAAAATCAAAATGTTTTTGTAAAGGGGAAAAATTAAGGAGATCGACCTCCTTATTTCATGTTTTACCCTTAATTTGTGTGGAAAAACTCTATTTTGAGGTCTAGTATAAATTAAATGCCTAGATCATTTCATTTTCATAAGATTCTCACTGGAGAATAAGACATTCTTGGCTGAAATTTTCGTCTTCTTTGGGAATTTGGTCTATCTCTCTCTCTTGTGCGAAATTTTCAATGTTCATCTTGTCTATTGTGGAGATAATTGGTGTGCTACCTTCTTGGAGGATTCTCCCTTGCATGTTGATGAAATTTACTAGGTAAATGAGGGTTTTATCTTGCTATCTTGTGGAATTGGTAAGGAATTTTCTGCATTTGTTGGTAATTTCTTCTTGTTTCATCTTGTTCTTCTCTAAAAACCCTTGGTGGAGTATAAGGGCATACACCCTCCACCAAGTTCATCTTAATTGTTATTGGATAAGCCATTTTTTCAAGGTTTCTAGGAGGAGTAAAAGGGCTTACACCCTCCTAGATTTACCTTGTTGGATTTTCTTGCTCTAGAGAGTAAAAGAGCTTACACCCATAGAGAAGTAGTGGATCCAACTCTTACATCTAAGACTCTATAAACCAATATACTAGGCACTAATATGAAATTTCATTGAAGAAAAAAAATTATTGCATTGGAAAACGTGATTTGTTGAGATGTTGCATTTGTCTAAATTGGAATCAATTCTACTTGCTATTAACTTGCTTGAGCCACTACGGAATCTAGCTTAGCCAATGATTTCTTATTGCTGTTATAAAATTATGCTACAGCCAATAGGGTTGATGCAAAATCACTCATTTAATCTCTTATATCTCACTCTTCTACCATTGAAAGTAGTTGACAGTTTGTTATTGTTAATCTACTTGGTATTGGCTATCTTTTGGGCAAGTCATTTGTTGATTTATTTGAGTATAAGTTGTTGTTGTAGAAAATATTTTTCTAGAGCCAATTGGATGCCCTAATATACTTCTGATAACATCATTTTGTGGCCTCATTTTACCATCAAATTTTATGCTTAAGTATTCAAAAATTATCTATGTGTTTAGTGCTTCATTGTCCAATAAATATTTGGCACTTTTGATGGTTAGTTCTGCAACTACCAACTCTTTTCTTTGTTGATATATATTTTTGTTTACTTTTGTAAATTAGGACAACAAGCTTCACGTGTTTTTCCCTTTGATTATTTGGCTTGTATCTCGACAAATTGTCTTGTCTCGGGCAGGTACAACACTCTCTTGCAGGTACACTACACTTTGGAAAACTACCCTCATCAACAAGACCCTTTTTCAAGCCTCTTTCCACTTCTAAACTCGACCTATAGGGGTTTCAATTTTCATTACTTCACTTTCCATTTCTCCCCCCCTAGGGTCACTGATATTCCCCCTTGTGGTGATTTATCATCACTAAAGTGAGGGGAGTATCTATCTAAGGTGACAATGGGTAGTTACTTCCATAGTTGCATGATGTTTTTGGATTGGGTCAGGCTTTTCCCAACCTAAAATCTATGCGATAACATGTACAATTCACTCAGTTTCTTCCTTCTTAGGTGTTACAAACATTCATTTGTTAAGATCACCAAGCTCCTTGGCACAAGTGCATACTCACTTATGCCAACTCCATTATGTCTCCACACACTCTACACCATATGAAATGTCACATTGATCTCTATCCTTTATATATAAGTCTTAGGAGTCAACATAGAAGCCTCTCCACAAGTCAACATCAAATTAGGGTTTCTATGTAGGTGTGAAGTCCTTACACAAACACACAAATCCCATCACCAAGCCTATGAATCCCCCACTCAAATACAAGTGGGTTTTCACCAAACCGAAAGTGTGATGTGGTGCCCATGATGATTCCTGCATGGCCAATACCTAGGGTACATGAGAATAGATGCCCGAAGATTAAAAAAAAAAAAAAACATTTCCTCTTAGCGAGGGAGTTATTCTCACCACATTCCAAAATCACCTGGAAATAGATCTGTCTCCCACCCTGGGATTAGCTCTGTCTCCCGCACTGGATATGCTACCACAATTGCTCTCCAATCTGCTTGATTGGTTGCCCCATCTGTCACCAAAGAAAATCATTCTCTCCAATCTTCTTGACTAGCTACATCCTCGGTCACTGAAGCAAATCTTATTTTCTAGCATGATCCCTTCCTGGAAGACACCCTACTCCTAGAATCCTCCTTCTCCTAAGTATCCTTCATGTACATTTAAACGCATGATACCCTCCTGAAAATATAGGAATATTCCTCTCTCCCATATGGACCTGAAGGTTGGCTCCCATTGAACGATTGATTCTCCATTTGAGCCTCTTGAATCCCTCTAAGTCTTCTGACTCCCTCTGAAGTCAAACTCCCTTTGAATCCAACTTCCCTCTGAGCCTGTACCACTAGTGGAGTTACATACTCCCTCTATATCTGCACTCCTGGTGGGGCCACCTGCCTCACCATTGATGGACCT
>JASDQU010011371.1:89749-100545 GCA_032191745.1 Picea mariana | reverse complement strand
ATATAATTTTAATAATATATAATTTATTAATTAAATATCAAACTTCTAATAATTACAATCATATTATATTATATGTCTAAATAACATGACCAACATTTGTATTAACCAAAATATATTATTAGTTTATTAAAAAGATTACAAATATTATAAAATTGATATAAAGTACATTAATTTTGAAATATCTTTATTATACATATATTATGTTATGTCGATACACAAAAGAATACATATATTATGTTATGTCGATACACAAAAGAATGTATAGACATAGTCTAAAATTAGACAATTTAATTTGACTCATATATAATTAAATTATATTTTTGACTCATAATTAATTATAATTAACCAAAAATATAAATTATAAATCTGAATCATCAAATCAAATAGTACAACAACTGCAAATATAGACATACAAAATATATTAAAACTGTCAAATATAGACATACATATTAAAACTGTCAAATTGGAACTACAAGTTGATAATATGCTTTATCAACAATGTATTAGATATTTTATTTTAAAATTACAAAGTGAAAAGTGTTTTCTACTTATATTTAGATTGAGGAAAAAAGTAACATTGATCTCCACAAATATTGTTTTCATGTGTATTTACCTTTGAGTGTATTTACTTTGAAGGGACGTTTTTATGTTGTCATCGTCCCATTGGATTGCATCCCACCATTCTCTACTATAACCAATTATTTCCACCAGACACTTTAACTTATCCCATCCCCCACGCAATCTCTTCAATTTCGGACAGTTATATACACGGAGAGACTTGAGCATGGGTAACGGTGACGCCCCCTCTCCCAACCCTCCGCTGCCACTTGTTGCTACTGCCACTGCCCCCACACACTCCAACGACTTTAAGTCCCAAAGAAACAACTCCTCTAACTTTGGAAAACCCATCTCCAACTCCTCCAACTTATCGCAGTCCCTTATGTTCAGCTCCCTCAAACATGGCATCACCGCGGGGAGCTCTTTCAACTGCTTACAAGAATATAGATTCAGGCATGCGAGCTTTGGGAGTTCACTAACCCAACTAGGCAGTCGATCCACAGAGCATCCTTCAAGGGTCAAACTCTCCAGATCTTTCACCACCTGCATATCCCGTGGAAGGTAATCTTGATTTACACATTTAAAAGTCAGCCACATATCTCTCATCTTAGACCATTTTCCTATAACCCCCTCCTTCAATGGCGACTTCATATTTATCCATAAAACCCTGAGACCGCACAAACTTTGCAGGTCCTTTAAACAAGCATACTTTCTTTCCGTGTTTGCATCCTCCTCGAAATCCAATGGAATGCTGTTCCACATCTTCAATCTTTCCAGAGAAACCAATTCCGTAATCCCACGCGGAAGATGGCTCAACCTTTCACAATAGCTTATGTCGAGGCCCCTCAAACGTTTGAGTTCACTTATCCTCTCTGGAAGGCATCGTAATTGTTCACAATGATGAACATTTAAGAATTGAAGCTCCTTCAGATCGCCAATGGTTTCAGGCAATTCACAGATGAGCGTGGATACTAGTTGAAGGAAGACAAGATGTTTTAGATTTCCGATACTAGGCGGCAGAGACGTTATGCCAGTCTCACTGAGATCAAGGACCTTCAGTGAGGGCAACTCGCGCAGGAAGCTTCCAGGAACTTCTTTGATACCAGGATTCTCCCTTAAGAACAAAACTGAGAGGGACGAGCATGCCAAGGTTGTTGGCAGGGAGTGTAAATGATTGTACATGAATGACATTCGTTCACAGGCCTTGCCATTGACTTCCTCAATGGGAAAATGGCTCACACCCTGCCCGGCTTTAAAATAACAACCATGCTCCTTCTCTGCAATGCGAATCGCCAGATCACGAAGGATATCGTGCATTTTAACATACCAAATACTTTCCCCAACACTATGTGCCACCTCAATCAAACAACGATCCTTCAGGTGTTTGATAAAAGTGTGCCCAGTGTCAAACAAATAGCTCTTTCCACTGTTTTTGAGCAGACCTTCTGCGACCCAGATGTCTACGACTTCTTCGACCGAGATTATTCTATCTTCGGGATAAGCTGCAAAATATAGAAAACAAGTCTTCAAATAATCCGGCAGAACATCGTAGCTCCATCTGAGACGTTGAAAGAGTTTTTTGTCCACTCCAGCGTGCAGATCATAAAACGTCTCATGAACATTTCGCATCTGATCTAAAGCAACCTCCCAATCTTTAAGATCAGTGTGGTGTGTCATTGCAGCAGCGACTACAATTATGGCGAGAGGCAGACCCTTGCACTCCTTTGCGATTTGCCTGGCAACTTCTTCTATTTCATGTGGAACATTTCCGTTTCGATTCTGAAACGCTCGGCTACTAAACAGCTGCCAACCCTTGTCCTCCAACAGCGGTTCCAATTTTATCGTCTCTTGCACATTCATTCTTGCACAGACTTCTATATCCCGAGTAGTCAGAGCAATTTTAAAACCTGGGTCGTTGACGGACACTCCTAGGTTTTGAAGCTCTTCACTAGTCCACCTCCACATATCGTAAGCCCACATGTCATCCAATAGAAGAAGAAAACTTTTACCCTTTTAAATAAGTGCGCAATATCTCTTTTCTCTCTTCCAAAGATTTTGGAAAATCTTTCAATTTTAATCTTTTGGCAACGGAATCTTGCATATGTAAGATATGGTTTTTCGAGACCGTTACCTTAAATGATGAAGTCAAATGACTTCTTTACCTTCAGGCTGTCGTTGATGGTGTCAAGCAGCAACGTCTTGCCAACACCTCCCATGCCATGGAGACCAACAAATCGAATGTTGCTATCTTTATCGGCCAACCATGTCTCAACACGCTCGATCTGTGCAGATCGCTTTGAGTCTGCAACAAAACTAGATTCCGGGTTCTGAATCAGTACCTGGGGGCGCGGGGTAGGGTCCCCGTATTCCCCGACGCGAGGAAATTCGGGCTGCGCCCTCTGGGAGCGGAGTTCAGAAACATCCCGCTTCCAATCTCTGATACTTTTGCCGATCCTATAGCGGCAGAGGCACCGAGGTCAGCAACCTAGGCAGCTTTTGTGTTGCTGATAATTCTCGTACTTGTTGCCAATAGACTCCGAACTTTTTTTTAGCTCGTCCGCCGTATCCAGCCAAGTCTTCACTATTCTTTTAGGTCTCTGTTGCTGTTGCTCTTGATCGAGCTCCGCGTTTATATCTTGTATTGCATCGTCCAGGGTTTGAACTTCTTTTTTCATCTGGGTGACAGCCCGAGGCAAAAAAACGACCATTTTCACCTCTTCAACAACTTTGTTCCAGAGCCTGCTCAAAACATTGCTCAAGACATTGGCTGCAAATCCAGTAGCAGTACTAATAACACCAGCCATTGGCTTCACTAGAATTACACAGCGTAATTACCAAATCAGACGCGCAGTGGAAAATAAAGATTCCTCTTCACACCGCTAAATCGCCAGCAAGACTAGGGCTACTCTTCGCTCAAATTGGAATCTGAAGGTGAATGCATCCCTAAATAGCCAACCATTATTATTAATTTATTTAGTGGTGGTGGACCGCTGGTTCACATGGTTTCCATAGTGACATGGGGAGAAATTCGCTATCAAACAGCTGGAAAGGAACTTGATTTGACAGCGCTTCGTACTCCACGGCCGTGAAGCAACTCGGCTTCTAGACGATGCCAACCGGCTGGGGTAGGGGTAAAAAAGGAATGGACTCTACGCTCAAATTGGAATCTGAAGGTGAATGCATCCCGAAATAGCCAANNNATATACTAGTAACTTGTGACTTGGCTTATAGACGATGCCAACCGGCTGGGGTAGGGGTAAAAAAGGAATGGACACACAATTCACAAATCTGTGCCCGGATAGAGTAGGGGTAAAAAATGAATGGACACAGAATTCACAAATTCAATATTCATAAATGATCTGTTCTTTCCTGCCAGGAATCAAGAAGGGACACGGAAATTCAATGCCAACTTCAAGAATGGACAAGGCAAAGGGCAAAGGCTATCCACCATGCAGCAGCCCAATAATTAAGAAGCTATTGCATAGCAGAAGATTTACATGATACATCCATACCATACTGCATACATCACTACATTAAATGAGATCCGCCGTCGCGAATTCACAGAATCCGGTGTTAAGCACTGTCATCCGCACAACTCTCGAAATTTGATAAGTTGACGTGGGCAGATTGACGTGGGACGAGGATATTAATGGTGCAGGTGATGTAACCTTTCTTTTTACCTCTCGCGTCGATTTCAAATTTGATTTTTCCCTCCGATCCCGGCGCGCCCATTCAATGTAACATTGATGAAACAATGTTATTTGTATTTGTTTATGGACATCAAATAATATTTATGCGTGCCACCGGAGTTTTATATGCAATTAGGGTTTTGGCAGAGATTTATGTGACTTAAATCAATTTACTATCGATGGAATAATGCCATTTTTATTTGCTTATGTTACAATATTTTTTTAGTTTAAATCATTTTTAAATACATTTGTAATTATTTATTATTAATAAAATAATGCAATTTGTTTATGTTATAATAATTTTTAGATTCTGTATCTTCAAATAAAATTAAGTTACATGTCATTTGTTTATGTTATATTTATTATTAAGTAAAATACATTTGTAATTTTGTAATTATGATATTTTTTATTTAATTATAATATAATATCAAGTATTTATTTTTTTCATAATATTTTATATTTTTATTTTATAAAATTTTAATTATTTTTTTATAAAATATTATATTTATAAAAATTTGAAATCTTTTTTATTGCTTTTTTTTATTCTATAACTTGTTATTTTTAATTTTACAAAATTTTATTTTTTTATAAAATTTTATAATAAAGAGGAAAAAACCAATTTTTTTATAATTATAAAGTTTAAGAAAAAATAAAGATCAAATAACATTTGATAAGTCAATTAATACATGAATAATTAATTAATTAAAATTGTCCTTATAATATATAAACAATTATATTATTATAATTATTAAATTTTATCACTTTTAAAAACATTTAAAATAAATTTTATTAATTAAATTATAATAAATTTTACAGTTTTCAAAAATATTTATAATGAATTTTAACCTACCAACTAAATTATTAGGTTACAATAAGTTTTACCACTTTTGAAAATGTTTAATATACATTATAACATATGAATTTAATTATATATAATTTCAAGTATTTAATTTTTTTTTATTAAATCTAAATAATAGTTAGTAATAATTGTATTCATCTTAAATTAACAACTAAATTATAATAAATTTTATTAAATTCTAACTTTTCTTGTAAAAACAGTTCATTATGTAACAAAAGATTAGAGAAATTTTGGAATACTAATGATTTAATTTTTGAAATGAGATTGAAAAATAAGAAAAAATAAATTAATACTTTTGAATCATTAAAATTTATTTCTTGGACTTTTTTCAACAATCATTACCCTAATTTGGCTATGAAATTGTTGATGAAATTGCAATTTTGCAATGTTGAAATTGCATTTTTTAATGCATAAATGGATTTAGTAGCCTCAAAAACCCCTATTTCTCGAGGAATATGTAATATCAACAACTAAAATTTGCAATTCCAACAATTCCTTTAAATTTTTTACTAGGGAAAAACTAAAATATGCCAAAAAAAAAAGTTCAAAAAATAAAATTATTAAAATGCTTAGTGAATTGTTATTCCATGAGTTGGTATTGGTTTAAGAAATATGATGGAATATATACAACAAACTAAATCTACAATTTATTTACAAAATTTGTAAAATAAAAATTTAGTTAAAAAAAACATTTTTCATTTCATTAAAAATTGCAAAATTTGTAAAACAAAAAATTTAGTTTAAAAAAGACCACTCTTTATTTCACCTAATTGCAAGACATTAGAAATTGTTTGATATACACCTATACAATCCCATTTACAATTATAACAATCACATTTAACAATGTAGTGAAACCAATAAATATTTTTTTTTATATTATTACATAAGCTATTAAAAATAAAACCAATAATAAAAACAAAAATGTCAAACTCAAAAGAACACCACGGGAGAGACTATCCACCATGCAACAACCCAATCATTGGTGACTTGTTGCATGGTCCAATGATTGATTATATGATGCATCATGGCATGCCATGATCTATCCACCATGTGGTGCCATGTAATTGCACCATTCGCTGACGACATAACCTCTAGGAAGATCCCACCATCACCGTCATCTTGTCATCGTAATTAACTACACCGTCTTCTCATCGTATTTAACTGCAACTGCAGGTCGGTTGATGGACGAGCCCGTTCTAAAACCAAATTCAAATTTTGAATGTGTTAATTGAAACTGCAGGTTTGTTGATGGACAAGCCCGCTCTAAACCCAAATTCAAATTTTGAATGTGCGCATTGGCGGAAACAATTCCCTGTGGATTTCCCATTTAAAGTTTTACTACCATCTCAAATTATAGCGGGAAAATTACTTCAGTTCTCTCATGTAGACTTCGACCTGCAAAATCAGATGCTTTAAAGGCGAAGAGATTCCTTTCAAGTGCCTTCTTCCAACCGTGAGCTACATTGTTGAATTCTTTTAATAATGACTGCAGACCAAATTAAGGAAGCTTCCATTGTAGACCATTTTGTGCCTTATTTTATTTGGGTCTTCCATGAAGTCACTGTCTGGGCTTTCCCAGCTTATTTTTCTCACTGACCAAGTGTTGCATGCTTGAAAGTTGTCCCAAGTATTCTACATAAATCTAAGTTTTCCATGCACTCATATAACCAAATCAAGAGCGTATCTTTTATTCCTTCACATGCTCATCTTATACTCTGCGTTTTCATTGGGGTTGGTTCGAGAAAATATAGTGTTGTCCCTATTGTATTCCTTACAGAGCTCGCTCGGGCCCAAGAGGTGAATCAGAGAGAGAATAAAAGTTAGTGTTGGTGATGGAGGATCTTAGAAAGTGTGGGGTGAATTGCGTGCCTCTCTCACCCTTGACCTTTCTCCACAGAGCAGCAGTGGTGTATGTGAATCGGTTGTCCATAATCTATGATCAAGGAGGTGTTCCTTACATTTATTTCTATTCTCATGTTTTTTGTCACCAATCCTTATTGTTGATTGTTTCTTGCAGGTCGTGGACCTAACTGTTGACCTAAGTGTTGCAAGTGCAGTCGAAGAATGATGGGTTGTAGCATATCAACCTTTAGTTGGGTTACACACTCCTCTAAGGATGTATTTTCTTTGATGATATTGTCTACATTGTGTTAGAGAAGTTCTAGTATTTGTATGTATTTGGCAATCACATCTATAAATGAAAGTATTACAGTTGAATACTGACAAACAAAGTAATCATAAGAAGTCCCACTGCCAATATACTTTCTCTACAATTCCTCCACCAGTTCAAACAACAAAGAGAAGACTATCTGTAGCAGGTGGAATGCCCCAGAGAAATGAGACAACAACTGCCATTGTTAGCTTGTCATGCAAGCCTCCTTTGCTCTCCTTTTCAGTATCTACAACTTGCTTAGAGTTCATTATCATTTATTACATAAGTTGAATGAAAAACATTTATTTGTGATACCTTGTTCATCCTAGTAAGAATCAAACAACTCTCTCAAGTCTCTCTGTACAATCTAAAGTTGGGTCCATGTTTTTTCCTTTCCTATTCAATTTCCTTATGCCTTTCATAAAGGACTCAACAAAGTAAGGAAATTTGTGGAGTGCATACTTTAGGTTATCAAATACTTTAGGTTTCCAATCATAAAGCCTTAAACTTAGCAATATGCATCAAGATCGATTATTCATGCCTACAATAAATCTAGGAATATGAGGCATAATAAAACCTGTCATTACCTCCTGACAACCAAATGAAACAATATCTAGAGGTCATAGTTCTAGAGCGCATAGTTCCACAGGTCATAGTTCTCATAGGGCATAGTTCCACAGCTCACAATTCCACAGGTCACAGTTCCATAGGTCATAGTTCCAAAGGTCATAGTTCGAGAGGGTGTAGTTCAAGAGGTCATAGTTCCAGAGGTCATAGTTCCACAGCTCACAATTCCACAGGTCACGGTTCCATAGGTCATAGTTCCAAAGGTCATAGTTCGAGAGGGTGTAGTTCAAGAGGTCATAGTTCCAGAGGTCATAGTTCCAGAGGCGTAGTTCCACGGGTCATAGTTCCAAAGGGAGAAGTTCCAGAGGGCATAGTACCAGAGGTCATAGTTCCAGAGGGCATAGTTCCAGAGGTCGTAGTTCCATAGGCCGTAGTTCCAAAGGTCATAGTTCTAGAGGCGTAGTTCCATAGGACGTAGTTCCACACGTCATAGTTCCAGAGGGCGTAGTACCATAGGTCATAGTTCCAGAGGGCATAGTTCCACGCGTCACAATTCCATAGGTCATAGTTCATAAAGGGCGTAGTTCCAGAGGGCAAGTACCAGAGGTCATAGTTCCAGAGGTCATAGCTCCAAAGGGCGTAGTTCCAGAGGGCATAGTTCCATAGGTCATAGTGCCACAGGTCACAATTCCATAGGTCATTGTTCCAGAGAGCGTAGTTCCAGAGGTCATAGTTCCAAAGGGCATAATTCTAGAGGGCATAGTTCCAGGGGTCACAATTCCACAGGTCATAGTTCCAGAGGGCCTAGTTCTAGAGGGCGTAGTTCCAAAGGTCATAGTTCCAGAGGGCGTAGTTCCAGAGGTCATAGTTCCAAAGGGCGTAGTTCCATAGGTCATAGTTCCAGAGGCGTAGTTCCAGAGGGCATAGTTCCAAAGGTCATAGTTCTAAAGGGCATAGTTCCATATGCGTAGTTCCAGAGGGCGTAGTTCCACAGGTCATAGTTCCATAGGTCACAATTCCACAAGTCATAGTTCCAGAGGGCCTAGTTCTAGAGGGTGTAGTTCCAGAGGTCATAGTTCCAGAGGGCATAGTTCCAGAGGTCATAGTTCCAAAGGGCGTAGTTCCAGAGGGCGTAGTTCCAGAGGTCATAGTTCCAGAGGGCGTAGTTCCAAAGGTTGTAGTTCCAGAGATCATAGTTCCAAAGGTGTAGTTCCAGAGGGCGTAGTTCCACGGGTCATAGTTCTAGAGGGCATAGTTCCACAGGGCATAGTTCCACAGGTCATAGTTCCAAAGGGCGTAGTTATAGAGGGAGTATTTCTAGAGGTCATAGTTCCAATGGGCATAGTTCCAGAGGGCATAGTTCCATAGGTCATAGTTCCAGAGGCGTAGTTCCAGAGGGCGTAGTTCCACAAATCATAGTTCCAGAGGGCGTAGTTCCAGAGGTCATAGTTCCAGGGGCGTAGTTCCAGAGGGTGTAGTTCTAGATGGCATAGTTCCACAAGTCATAGTTCCAGAGGGCGTAGTTCCACAGGTCATAGTTGCAAAGGGTGTAGTTCTAGAGGGCGTAGTTCCAGAGGTCATAGTTCTAGAGGGTGTAGTTCCACAGGTCATAGTTCCAGAAGTCATAGTTCCAGAGGCGTAGTTCTAGAGGGCGTAGTTTTAGAGGTCATAGTTCAAAAGGGCATAGTTCTAGAGGGCGTAGTTCCAGAGGGCATAGTTCCAGAGGGCATAGTTCCAAAGGGCGTAGTTCCAGAGGGTGTAGTTCCACAGGTCATAGTTCCAGAGGTCGTAGTTCCAGAGGCATAGTTCCATAGGTCATAGTTTCAGAGGGTGTACTTCTAGAGGGCGTAGTTCCAGAGGGTGTAGTTCCACAGGTCATAGTTCCAGAGGGCGTAGTTCCAGAGGGTGTAGTTCCAGAGGTCATATTTCTAGAGGGTGTAGTTCCAAAGGTCATAGTTCGAGAGGGCGTAGATCCACAGGTCATAGTTACAGAGGGCATAGTTTCATAGGTCATAGTTCAAGGGGCGTAGTTCTAGAGGGCGTAGTTCCATAGGTCATAGTTCCAGAGGGCGTAGTTCCTCAGGTCATAGTTCCAAAGGGCATAGTTCTAGAGGAAGTAGTTCTGAAGGGCATAGTTCCAAAGGGCATAGTTCCACAGGTCGTAGTTCCAGAGATCATAGTTCCAGAGGTGTAGTTCCAGAGGGAGTTATTCAAGAGGTCATAGTTCCAAAGGGCATAGTTCCAGAGGGCGTAGTTCTAGAGGTCATAGTTTCAGAGGGCGTAGTTCCAAAGGGCGTAGTTCCAGAGGGCATAGTTCCACAGGTCATAATTCCAGAGGTCATAGTTCCAGAGGCATAGTTCCATAGAGTGTAGTTCGAGAGGTCATAGTTCCAAAGGGCGTAGTTCAAGAGGTCATAGTTCCAAAGGTGTAGTTCCAGAGGGCATAGTTTCACAGGTCACAATTCCACAAGTCATAGTTCTAGAGGGCGTAGTTCCAGAGGTCATAGTTCCAGAGGGCGTAGTTCCACAGGTCATAGTTCAAAAGGGCGTAGTTCCAGAGGGCGTAGTTCCACAGGTCATAGTTCTAGAGGGCATAGTTATAGAGGGCGTAGTTCCAGAGGGCGTAGTTCCACAGGTCATAGTTCCAGAGGGCGTAGTTCCACAGGTCATAGTTCTAGAGGGCGTAGTTCCAGAAGGTGTATTTCCAGAGGTCATAGATCTAGAGGGCGTAGTTCCAGAGGTCATAGTTCCAGAGGGCATCGTTCCAGAGGGCGTAGTTCCAAAGGGCATAGTTCCAGAGGGCATAGTTCCATAGGACACAGTTCCATAGGGCGTAGTTCCACAGGTCATAGTTCCAGAGGGCGTAGTTCCAGAAGTCATAGTTCCAGAGGCGTAGTTCCAGAGGGCGTAGTTCCAAAGGCGTAGTTCTAGAGGGCGTAGTTCCACATGTCATAGTTCCATAGGGCGTAGT
>JASDQU010011371.1:43902-62705 GCA_032191745.1 Picea mariana | reverse complement strand
TGAGCCAGTCGGAAAAGGTGGGTGGCCACCAATATCCACCTGGATCATATAGGATGATGTTGAATTGGATCACTATAACAGTCGCATTGTCTCTAATCGGTCCTTGTGATTTTCCTATCGCTGAGCAACTTGGAATTGGAGAATCCAGTCAAGTCCCCCCTTCAGTTTCTTAAGACCTTGAACCAAGAGGATCTTGCATTCAGAGTCGTTCTTCTACAAATTACTGAAAGTCTGTTGCCCAAAGTAGTTTGTTCACTCTTCTTACCAAGTCTTCCACCTGTTCATCTTTTAATCGACTCCCTAACTAAAGTTATATCAAGACCTCATTTGTTCCTTACGTACCAGACCCAGTCCCTGAGTTTGAGTGATATCTCCCCGAGTCTCTACCCATATGATCATCCCATTTATCAAATCGTGACATAACTAATGGGTGTTGGGCTCTGCTCCTGCTACAATCTAGGAGTGACTTCTGTTGCCAACATTTCTGGCACCATTGCTGGGGACGGATATTGAATATTTTCCCCGGGATTGAACGACAACGATTAACTGATTCTGAAGGTGCATCAGATATCAGAATTATCAAGATTGTTACTGTGCACCTGGCGACTCTATTGTTTCCACTTCACTGTTTCAGCTGTGGCTACTGTTGGCACACCTGAAAGCTGACCCAGAGGAGCTTTCTCGAGAAGGTTTCAGCGGCTGCTTTCTCATCCTGAGAAGCTTCCTGGGNGATGGTGAACAAGGACCAGACACATTTGAAGCTGCGCATCTTTCACCTGGAAACTCCATGATTCGAGGATCGATTGGCGACTCCATTGTTTCGATATGGAGAAAATTCTGGCTCAAAGGTTTGCTTTCTGTGACTTTCCCCAGATAGTTGGTTTTCCTAATGCACTTCCTGATAGAGACATCTGGGAAGATTTCCTCCCTGAATTTCATGCAACAAGTTCGGAGGAACCAGTTGAGAATTTACTAGACTTCCATGAAGCTATTCACCGACATAATATCACGCATGAGGATGTCTGAATTAAGCTCTTCAGGTATTCATTGAAGGGAGTTGCTCTTGAGTGGTGTCGATCTCTTCCCGCTGTGAGCATCTGCTCTTTAACAGGTTTTCATACAGCTTTCAATTCTTTTTGTAAAGACTACTATCCAGCTGATTGTTTGTTTGAAAACTGTTGTGAGGAGTTTTCTTCACTTCATGAAGCCTCTGTTGGCCCTGAAGACCTTGTCCATGATAAAGCCTTTACCGTGGAGGAAAGCATTTGCCATGAAAAAATAGAGGCGTCGAATGATATTAGTGGTGTTAGCTTGAGAATGGAGGCATCTGACATTATTTCAGATGCACCTGTTCTTTTAGATGTTCATAGCGATCAGCATGCCTCTTGTGAAAATTATGAGTTTATAGAGCAGATGTCGTCTATAGTAGATGGCTCACCTGGGTATCGGGTTGCAGTAGATGTTCCTAGCAGCCCTGCTTATGACGACGAAGACCTCCCCGTTTTAAAAGAGGGGATGGTTGTGGAGGAAGGGATTAGTAGACAACTCATCTCCTATCCAGAGCCTGTTTGTGGGCAGGTGTCATCTGGCATGGGCCAGCCTACATCTGTCCGCCACCCACTTGTGCACTCTGAAGGTAACAAAGAGGATTTTCCAGTCTTCAAGGCAGACGCTCTGAGCAACTCTTTTGAAGAGATTATTGAAGATTTCTTAGATGCATTGGTATCTACCCCCGATGAGCCTACCGTCTCAGATTTAAGCGAAGAAGCCATTATGGAAGGGGATTGTTCTTTCTTCCTTCACCAGATTTCCCATGATGTATTTACATTTGGGATTGAAGAGAAGGATCGGGAGACAATTCCCTTTTTACAAGATGGGGGAGTATAGAAAGATCCAGAAGAGAAGCTGAGCACGCATTTCATCGTCTATCCAGAGCCAGTCAATGAGCAGCCACCGCCTGAGAACAGTGAGCCTGCATCCATTGTCCTCCTACCTGTGCTTATCAGAGATATTCAGCCACAGGTGGACAACTGTGTAGCACAGGCGACTGTTTGTCGCCAGTTTTCTGGGATTGGCCACTCATTCTATGACCCTGTCAGCAAGTGCATGCAGTGGCATTTCCCTTATGTCTTGGAGCCGCTCTATTTCATCTCGACTCCAGCCTGTAAGGAGGAGTTGAAGAGTGTAACCGTTCTGCTGTCACGGTTACACCATCTGCTGATCATCATCGATAGAAGTAAGGAGCTTCTGTCCAGGAAGCTGCTTGAATGGCTATGGTGGAAGTTTTCTTTCACCTAGCCCATGTAAAGGATTTTAGTAGCTTAGGATTGTACATAAATAAGCTCCTTGGAGCGTCTATGTTTAGTTTGTTTGGTTTTGTTTACTTTCGGCATATATCTCTCAGCAGGAGGTTTGAGCTTGACTCCATAGCCCAACATCAAGGCATTGAAGTTGTGGAATGAGTTCTTAGAGCATCACAGGGACGACTCTATCCCCCATAGAGCCTAATGTTAGTGATAATTCTTGTCTTGGGCTCGAGATCACCCAGATCTGCGGGTTGCGTGGGAAGTGCCCAAGCATATCATGAAAGAGTCCCTTTTTCCTGTTACGAGTCAAGCGAGCGGGTAGAGTTCTGCTGTCGGCAGCCGATTTTATTCATCCATAAGAGCAGATTAATGGTCATCAGGATATCGAGGCCATAAAGTTACCCGATATACAGCGTCGAAAAAAGCGCCCCTATTTCAAGACTAAATTTGGGTCGTCCGATCCAGTGACACGTGGCGCAGGATCCAGTCACATCGACATATCGACATGCGGGACTTCAAGGGGTAAAAGTCCCCCGTCATTTCATATTTCGAAACCTTGAACCCCGAAGTGCCATTAAGCGCCCTTCAAAGCTGGGCCCATGGTCTGAGCACCAGGTCGCATCAAGCGAGCCTGATCATGGAGGCAGCCCTCTTCTAGCATCAAAATCCATCTCGACCGTTCCTCTGGAGGACACGCGGCGTACATCCATGTTCTCATGGTTTGATCAATCAGGATTTTAAGAAGCATTGCATCATGAACCCCCGGTGCCAGAAATCCTGAAAGAGTCTGGACCGTCCATCTAAAGGACACACGGCACAATAGCAGACCCCCTTTTGTCACATCTCCTACTCCCTCCGCTTACTGCCTTCCACCTATGTTGTGTCCTCAGTCCCCAACCTGTCGGATTGCGGCCGCATGGTCACCTTCTCGCAATACATCACCTCACCATCTGGTGTCCCAGCCTCCGTTTCTTCACCACCTAGTGCTTCCACCTCAATGCCTCTCGTCTCACCCTCATCCATGTCCTCCATAGGGGTCCCCTCATAGCTTTCCAACAAAGAAGCATCCAAAGAAAATCTGCCACATCGTCCGAATACAAAGTTGACCGAGGCCATTCCCAATCCCAAGGAAGCAGTTATTGTGGTAGTTGATGGTGGTTGAATGTTTTCCTCGTCCATAAATAGAAGGCTAGGAAAGGACCAAGCGTAGAGGCAGACTGACAGCCCATCCTGATAGAGATTGCATCTGACGAACGACTGCATGGGCAGTCTGTCCAACGTCTTCGTGCACCGCCTGATAGAGAAGCTCCTCAACATCAAGCATTGAATTCATGATATGATCGCGCCTTCAGCGCCTGAGTCAGCTCCAAGTATATGTAGGCGTTTTTGCCATTTTGTAAAGCATCGATGGTTGAGTAGAGCTCCCGGTTGTAAAAACTTTAATGAAGCATTGTTGTTCTGGTTATGCATGAACTCTTGAGACTTCTTGCCTTATGGATGTTTGTTTCTTTCATGTCTTTGTTTACACTGTATTAGAGCAGCTCAAAATTGGAGAATCCAGTCGAGTTGTAGCTGTTATAGGATGATGTTGAATTGGATCACTGTAACAGTCGCATTGTCTCTAATCGGTCCTTGTGATTTTCCTATCGCTGAGCGACTTGGAATTGGAGAATCCAGTCAAGTCCCCCCTTCAGTTTCTTAAGACCTTGAACCAAGAGGATCTTGCATTCAAAGTCTTTCTTCTACAAATTACTGAAAGCCTGCTGCCCAAAGTAGTTTGTTCACTCTTCTTACCAAGTCTTCCACCTGTTCATCTTTTAATCGACTCCCTGACTGAAGTTAGATCAAGACCTCATTTGTTCCTTACGTACCAGACCCAGTCCCTGAGTTTGAGTGATATATCCCCGAGTCTCTACCCATCTGATCATCCCATTTATCAAATCGTGACATAACTGATGGGCGTCGGGCTCTGCTCCTGCTGCAATCTAGGAGTGACTTTCATCGCCAACAAGTGGTACGATTATTTTTGCGTCCAGGAGTTTTTTGACTTCCCTTTTGACCATGGGCAATAAAATAGGATTGATTTGTTTGAGTTTTTGTCTGAAAGGTTTGACACCAGGCTTTAGGGGTATCTTGTGTTCAATCATTGTGGTGTCATAGGTTCTTAGCTCTTTGTATGACCAAGCGAAAACGTCTTTATACCGCCTGAGTAAGTCTTTATACTTGCTTTTTACCTCGGGAGGAAGTTACTTTGATATTTTTACTATCCTAGGCTCCTCTTCGGTCCCTATGTCGCAGTCTTCAACCTCTTCAGGTTGGGGTTGCAAAGCCGATTTTAAGGGCATATCATTTTGGTCGAACAGTCTCTCCAGAGGGATTAGTCCCTTTGGAATCTGATTGTTCTTTAAAACTAACTTGTGATGATTAGAGATCTTTTCTTGGAATGCCTGAGGATCCTATCCCTCTTGCATGATCCATGTGTGGTCGTTTTGGTTTTCTTGGTCAATGTGAGTTTCGGCGAAGTCATCCACCATTTCAAGGAACTTCTTGATTTGTTCGCCATCCTCAAACGCTTGCCAGTGTTGGATGTTGTTTGGTATGGAAGGTCTATTCACCACCTCTATGTGGTACCTTAGTTTGAAAGTTGTAGGGGGAGAAAACGTTGAGGCTTCTTTGGCTAATGAATCGGCTTGCAGGTTTTCAGCGCACAGGATGAAATGAACATTTACCGACGAGAAGAAATTTTCTATTAAATCCCAGGCGCAATTCCTGTAAGATCTCAATCTTGGGTGTTTGGCCTAGTATTGTCGATTTATCTGTTTCACTATCAACTATGTGTCTTCGTATACTTCCAAGTTTTTTATGTTCAGCTTCCTGGCAGCTTCCAACCCTAAGACTAGGGCCTCATACTCACATACGTTATTGGTGTAGTCTATATCCCACTAAAGCCTGTAAGAGAAAGGAATCACAAATTCATTTTCAGGTGCTACAAACAATACTCATGCACCTGCTCCTTCATATGACAAGGCACCATAAAAAAACATTTTCCAAATTCCAGTGCTATACATATTTTCGTCTATCTTTCCTGATTCATTTTCATTTATGTAATTATCTTCTGTACAACTATTTACACCATCATCAAAAGACAAAATACAATTCCCTAGATCTTGATCGGCAACATAAACAGGATAATTGTTAGGATTCTGTGGGTTGTTCACTGTGTATGCTAGCCTCGTTTCCCTGTATAGCCGAGTAAATTTCCCACCAAACACAGGAATCGTGGCGTAGGTCATGTCTAGTTGAAGAGACCCCCCAAGTTTGGCTCCCCACAACCTAGATAGTAGCAAGTCACACTTCAGAGGTATATCAACGATAACTACATCCATCAAGATGCTTTTCACCGGAACCTGTGCAAGAGTGACTACTAAATCTTTTATCATACCCATGCACTTAACTCTCCTTGAATCGAAAGAGTAGAGGTCTCCATAAGGCCTGGTGATCTTGAGGCCTAGTCTGTCCATAATAGACTTGGGCATTACATTATGTGAGGCTCCAGAATCTAGCATGCAGTTATGCAGCAGTTGATCATGCACATTTAGGGTAATATAGAAGGGAGCGACGGTGTCTTTGGCACCCTTGAAATGTGGACCAAAAGTGATATTAGGCTTATCATCTTCCAAGTTTATCACGTCAGAGTGACTTTCTGGATCCAAAAAACCTATCATTTTGGTTATCTTCTTTCGATACACAGGATTCTTTGCTAATTCGACCAGAGGGATTGGTATTTTGATCTTATTTATCTCATTTTCAAGGCTGAAACGTCCACTACCTTTGTCTGTTTCTTTGGTCGAAACCTCAGACTCCTTCTTTTCCAACTTATTTGTTTGTGCTGATTTATTTCCCGTGAGTTTATTTATCGGTATATGTGTTTCAGCTGTCTTAATTTCTTTTGCTTGGGTCTCAGCCTCTTTTACTTTTGGATTCTGTGAATCTACCCCTTTTATTTTGCTATTATGTATCTCAGTCTCCTTTGGGGCGGGCTCGTATATTTCACCTCTTGGGAGAATTTTCTTGGGTTGAGGAGTCGATGCAGGTTTGTTTCTAGGCCTCAGGTTGTACTTAGGTTGGACCTCAGCCATTATAGGATCGGTCACTTCTTGATAGACAGAAACATCAGTGTTGTTTATGTCATCATATTTATTTGACGGTTGTTCAGTGTCCAAGGACTTCTTGTAATCTTCTTTAGTTAAATAAGGCTGTGTGCAGTCATCATCCAAATTTGTCACGTCTTCTTCCAGATCCTCGAAATCTTGCAGGTCGTTTCCTCCTATAAAATTTTCATTTTTTAAAGGAGTTTGAATTTTCTAGTCTTCATTTTTAATCTGTCTTTGTTGATTTTGAGGGTTGGGGTTTCTTTTGAATTCCCTCTTAACGAAAGGATCTGCCTTGGATTGATCTAGCTCCATTCTGGAAATCTTATTTGATATCTCTTTAATTATCCTGGCCATGTCATCCATTTTATCATCTGAGGATCTACTAGGCCATGAGGGTCCCACTTGTTCCCTAAAATGTTTGGTTTCTCGGTTTCCCGTTTCTACTTTTGTTTTTAATTTTCCAGAGGCCATCATGTTATATTCGATCTCTACAACATCATCTTGCATTCAGGTCAGGGTAGCCCCTCTCCTTTCTCTCAACAGAAGTGCGAAATCGGGTTTGAAGGCTCCCACAAAGGTTACCTTGGCTGTGGATTGGGATGGTTTAACTTCGACTGGGATTTTTTTATGTAACTTGTTAAACCTTTGAATGAATTCCATAACAGTTTCCGAAATTTTTTTTTAAAGACCCGAACTCGGTCAAATAGTACAAATGGTCTTTTCTTTCGCCCCATTGTCTAAGAAAAGCATCTTCTAGGGCATCATAGGATAATATCGAACCTGCGGGTAGACTTCGAAACCAGGTTTGTACCTATCCTTCGAAGGTCTGAACAAATAACCTCGAATATACATCTTCATGTTTGAGACCTAGGATATCTGCAAATTGATCAAAGAAATTTATATTTTCTGTCGCGGTAAGGTCCCCTTCCCCTATAAATTTAGGTAAGTTTTTCATGTAGTTTTCAGGGAGGTCATGAAGAGGGACAGGCAGGACCAGAGGCGCATATCTGGCAGCTACTTTAGTGAAAACCCTGGGAGGCAGGGGAGACCCTTGCCCCCCCCCCCTCCTCCTCTTGGAGCTCCTCCACCTCCTCCTCTTGTGGCCACCATCGATACTATTGGATAGGAAAACGATGCGTTATACAGAGGGTTTTGGAACACTAAAAGCAAATCTTTAGCTTTTTTGAGAGACGAGAAAACTGAAGAAGGGGGAAAAGGGATGCGAGGGCTTGGTTCCTCAGATTTGCAAGAGATGTAATCAGGGGAACCCGCGGGCGTGGAATCTGAGTGTATGGTTTACTCTTCGAGACTTTGTGAGATCGATAAATCTAACCTAAGAGTTGGTGGGATATCACTCGCTATTAAAATTACTAAGGGATTTTCACCTTTGTGTATGCCAGAAGTGGTTGGATGAATTTCGTTTTTGACTTCAGGGAGAGATAAAGTTGGGTTGAGGGTTTTAGGGGGGGATTTGTGTGAAGTTAGAGGTTCAAAAGGAATCTTATCTTTGGGTTGTGTGTGCCTAAGCTGGTAGACTGCAGTGGTTGTCTTAAGGGAACCTCTTGTTTTCAGTATTTTTTCGGGATCAGAAACGGGCGTGGTCTGTTTACCATCTGGTTTTTGTCTGGTGTTCCTTCGACCAGATGCCAGCTTATTTAAGCATGGAGTCACCAAGTGAATGATAAAAGAAAAATCCTTTAGAAGGTGTTCACCCTTTGTTCACCATCAAAGGGTAGAAACTTGCAAAAATGTTGTTCTCCCAGGGAAAAGGTTTCATAACTTCGGTCCCCAGCAATGGCGCCAGAAAGATGTTGTTCTAGAGTTTGTACTTAAGGCTAAAAAGTACAGGGTATAGGCATCCTAAAGTGAGTAAAATATTAAAAAAAGGGAAAAAAATCAACCCTCCGGAAAAGGGAACCTAAGGCTGATTTCTAAGTTGTCTCTATCCCGTTCAATTGCAGCCCATGAACGTTCGAGTTCGACCTGAGTGATGGCGGTTTTAAGTATGGTGTCAAATAGGTTTAAAGCGATGGTGGTTTGATATGATAGGCCGGGTTCAATGTTGGGTTGTCTTGCAAAGGGCACAGTCATGGAGGAACATAAAATGAAAAGAAAGTTTGAGGTTTAAAATACCACTTCAATTTTTTCTTTAACCGTATAAAAGAGAACTTTTGAAATCCGATGTTAAAGATAGAACAAAAACCAAAGGCCTTCTCCCGTAACTGAGTTAACTTTTTAAAGAATCATGTATGAAATGTGAGAAAACATTAAGCAGTCGACAATGCGAGGCTCATATCAAGGGAGAATCTTGCTCTGTAAAAATAAGAAGAAAAAGGCAAGAAGTAATCTGACGAAGCATAAAATATAGAGATCTAAAAAGTTCACAGGTCTTGTACCTGCTGATAGCCGGTACAGAGGAAAAACTGCAAGCGATTAGACGACTAAAAGTTGGTCACCACGGTAGAAGTTGCACTAAATTGTAGCTAAGCATTCATCAGAAAAGTATATGGGAAATGAAACTTAATATAAGATAACAGAGAAAACAAAACTCATAACTCAGTCTTCACGGAATCAGGAATCTTCAAATTGCTTTGTATTAATTTTCAAAGAAAGAAAGTCTCTATTACAATCAGCCAAGAAAGGTCCAGCCCTTATTCTCACTTCAAAATGCATATTTATACAAACTTCTAAATGCTAGAATCTCAATTGTTCCAGAAGTTTTCGGTTACAAAATGGGAAATTTATGCGTTTCACTTGTTTGTCTTTGTCCTCCTTCTTGCGGGCAGAGCACCTTCCTTTCTTTACTCTTTGGGTTCTAAAAATAGAACATGCAGACATCTGTCATTATTTAACACCATAAGCCTGCCCTTTCACCTGCTCGGTGCAAGTGAAGCACCTCTCCACCAACTAGGCTATCAACCTGGAAGGCTCTGCTTGGTCGCTCGCTTCAAGAGTGTAAAAATTCTTCGCCAACTGTGGTAAACTCTTTCCCACTTGTCGGTCCTCTGCGATGATGGAGCATAATTGTAAACTTGGCTATACTAGCCATTTATCCATTTGGGTCATATCAACCTGGCTGATCTGGGATATCTCCACTTGCTGCTCCTCCATGTTTTATTTGATGTCCAATAGATGTTTAGCTATATTGATTTTGCCCAGTGTCCCAACACTGCTCTCCTTATCAAGATCTAGCAAACCTTTAATTATTAAAGAGAATGTTTCCTCACAAAAATTCTTTACTTTGTTAGCTCTGCCCATGCTTTCCGATATGTTTTGCTCCCAGACCTTCAGCAGGATATCACCTCTGGTTTGTTTTGCGATGGATAATTTTGAGGTGCTGACAGTCTCTATCTTCGCTGTAGCTATAACAACGTCTTGGAAAGTGATCCGTGCTGCCCTGAATTATCTTTCTTTCAAAGAAATGTTCTCTAATATTTCCTCTATCATCCAGAAATGGTTCTGAATGGTTCTCGCCTTTGCCAGCAAGTTTTGTTGAGTTGTAAGTACCTTATGTTGGATTTCGGCTTCCTGCGATCTGAAGATTTTTATGTCTACAACCTGTTTCTCGGCCACCTCCAATTTCGACTGCAACTCTATAATCTGTTACCCCTGCTGGCTTACCTGTGTTTGGCTAGTTTGTGCCGACTGGCACACCTGCTCGATGTCAAACCTAAGCTTCTCGATTTCATGCAATTTGGCTGTTCGGGCTTCCTCAAGGCTCCTGCTCACCTTGTCCCTAACATTCGCTTCGACAGTAGCTACCTTAGCTTCCAATTTACTGATCAAGAGGTTCTTTCATTTCAACTAGGTTATCAAAGTCCCAACTGAGTACTGATTGGCTATAGCATAAGCCCCTAGCATCCCGACTATCTCCTCTACAAATTTTTCCTCTTTCGCGACCTTCCCATCTGTCATGATTTTAATTTTTTTAGCTACTACACCCTCTTTTTGATAAAATCCTTGCCTTACCACGGCATTTCCTTTTTTGTCAAAGAAAAATTCGTTGGGAGGCAGCTCCTCTACAGAAATAGGCGTCAGTTCTTCATTGAAAATCCATCCCTTGTCAAGATTCGCCTTTGTGAACTGCAAGGGTGTGACAATAACAATCAGACTGTCGATTTGCTTGGATGTTTGTTTCGGGGTGACTTCTATAACTGACTCGTTTGGCACGAGCGAAAGTGAGTCTCCCGATCCTTGCAAAGGTATCTCTGCTTGGCCTTGGGCCTGCATACCTGGCGCGCCCTTTTTGGGGTTTCCTTCCTGCTTCTGGGGGACTTCGGCTCCTAGCTCTGAGGTTCCAGCCTCCCTGGTTTTCCCTTGGTCCTTCTCCCCGCTAGGACTTGAGTCCTTTGCACCTTTGTCTCCCATCTGCTTTGTATTTGGAAGCTCTGGGGCTTCACCCTGTAAAATATGGGGGAGACAACTCTGTCGGTGTTCCCGAAATTTCAAAAATTCGGCCATGTCTCTAGGTGGATAGGCTTGAATCTGACTTAGGACTTCCGCAAAGGACCTCACACCCCAGAATATTTCATCATGTGGGGAATCCTCTTGTTCATACCTCTTCAGGCCACAACTTGCCAGGTGATTGCTCTCAACCTTACTAGGGTCATGCTTCTTAAACTCAATGTCTACCAGCTTCATTTCTTCCAAATACGCAGCCGCAACCTCGTCTTTGGCGTGGCAAAAATATAACAAGGAATATGCACCGATACGAATAGGGAAGGGCGACCATACCTTTTTTGATACTCCTTTGAGCTCCTTGCTTATCCCGCCAAGCACAGACTATTTGGCGATCTCACGACACAATAGCTTATCTGGCAGGAATAGTGGGAGGGCATATGGAGGGACAGAGGTGCCGAAAACCATGATATAAGAAAATTTTTCCTCTAGATACCAATCTGCTACGCTGCTTAGGCTGGTCGCAACGCTATCTGATATCCTGGGAGGCGGCTGGCCAAAAATGGTGACATGCAGTGGCACCTTTACCCAATTGAAGATATCGTAGATGAATTCTTTGGCCTTATCCTCCCAAAGCTTCGAGTGGCAGACATGGATGGGCTCTGTACTAGATGGAGTCGCCAACTCATTAGAGGGAAAGGCATCATGAAACAAATGGTGTCCATGATGTAGCTGGACATAAAAAGCGAAGTTGCTTTCCCACTCACCTTCTGTGCTTGATATTCGGTAATTCGACCGGTTAAGCTATCTGACAACAGTTTGGCCCAGTCGAAAGAAAGACCTTCAACGACTGTATGAATCAGAGGCACCCACGAGAGAAAAAAATGTGTGGTGTCCTCCCTCCCATACAACCTACAAGCCATCATTGCTATATACCTAAATGGTGGCTCTAAGGAGGAGAGTGAATAAATTCCATTAGAATCCGCCCTGAATTTTGCGGGGTGCGAAACCTAATCCTTGATCAGATCAGACAAGTTTCTGCCATATTGCTTGCATTCCTTCTCCTTGAAACCTTTCAGAAATTTGGCATTGTACGCGAAGTTTGGTGTGGGTGATAGTTGATACATTGCTTGCAAATGTTCTGGTCCAAAAGTCCCAATCGTCACCTTCTGCTCGCTAATGACAGTTCTGGTCGGGATATCCACATGGTCTAGCGCCCATCTGATCATATCATAATAAGGGAGGAGCCATGGTCTTGTTGCTATTTTGTGCATTTCTGCCTGAATGACGATTTTGTATCTGGTGGCCAAATCATCCTTCTCATTATTGCTGCAATCATCTGTACAATTCACCAATTCGGACTGAAGAATGTCGGAGATGTATGTCCAGGTTTTGACAATATTAATACTTTGGGGTGAAGTATCAGAAACAACATCGGAGCCTTGACCTGAACTTTCGGCAGCCGCCTTGAACGCCTTTCGTGGAGCCATGAATGAGAATTCTGTACACAGATCACCTGTAGTAAGAATTGGAAATACAGACAGAAGTTATCCTGATGAAAAAAGCTCTGCATGCAAAATTGAAATAATGAAACAAACCCCTTATCTTAGTCATTTAAAACCTTGGTGTCCTTGCGAACCAAACGGTCAAATTGCTTAAAGAAAGATTTAGAAGTAAAAGCAATATCCTACTATCTGCCACCTCGTCGTAGTCCAAATAAATGCCATAATTGTTTGACGAGTCATAGCATGAATCAGTGCAAAAAACATTTAAAATTACTCCGTAGATGGCGCGTATTAAAGTTTTCATTGATGCATCGATTAATACTGCTTATCCCCTTTAATTAAGTTTGTTTTAGTCTTTAATTTCCCCTTTTCGGCATTTGTCGTATCGAGAGAAATCACTCCTACCCTTTGAGCCCCCAAAACCCGAAATCACGATGATGCGATTTAGTTTAAAAAACGTGATCTGATTTAAGCTCTTAAATAAACCATGCTTAATTAATAAATATCGCGACTTCGCGACTCAGGGCTACGAAGATATAGTTTTTTGGGAGAGCGATCGCTGAGTCGCAAACCCCGATAGTGCTTAACTAGGGTTTAAAGTGACTTACCCATGACACCAACCTCGGTGAACTTTTTAAAACAATTTCACGACTTTGCATATCAAAGTTTGAAAACCTTGCGACTTGTAACTCCCGAAGCGCGATAGCGCGAGGTAATAAAAGTGATAGACTTTCTTAACGGTTAAGTGACGGTGACTTAGGACTATAACGACCATCGCCACTTCGCATGTCGGGGTAAACTTTTGATTTCAAGAATTACATTTCAACACTCGTAAAAGGCGGCTCCAACAAAACCTTTGGTCCATTTCAAACAGGAACCTTTGGGAAATGAAATGTCTTGGCGACTTGAACCCCCAACCCACTATCTAATATTTCATGACAACCTGATCTCTTTCCAAAATCTTCTTTGGAGGTAGTTCTTTAGTAGAAACTCCTAGTTTATGTGATTTTAGAGGAATCTTTGCATTGCATAACTTGACCTTAATCTCTAGTGGTTCAAATCCTTGTAACCTCTTCTTCTTAGTAAGCTACTGCTCATTGGATATTGTTGGAAGGGTAATCTATTTTTTATAAGAAAACAGTAGTCGATTAAGTGGTGACCTTTCTTGGCATCTTCAAATAAGAGTGAGACCATCTCAACCATGAATTCAAGATTTCTTATTATCTTCTTGCCAGTACATCGTAGAATCAAACAATTATCTAGAGTCATAATCAAGGTAACTTGCAATTAGTATTTTTGTAAGTTTACTTTTGTTTCTTCTATAAACAGGTGCATTCTTAATGGAAGTTGACGCCCTCCATTTGCCATTTGCATTTTTTAGTCTGATTTTTAAAGGGTGGAGTTGAAAGAAACCTTGTGAGGTCTAATTATGCCCTTTAAAATGGCTTGAGTTGAGGAATTGTTAGATTTATTGAACACTATAATCCTCTCTTCTCTGTACAATATAGTCATCATTGATAAAACCACTTTGTAGTCAGTTGTAACATGCTTTCAAGTTTCACAAGCCAAAGTAGCATTGATGCAAACTCGGACTCGACTTCTTCATGATGCACTTGAGCGAAAGAATCTTCGACATTCTGAACTAGTCCTTGTTCAGAACCCTCTTTTCTAAGATGATGAAGATGGTGATGCCTATTCGGAACAAAAACTAGTGCAAAAGAAACTCAATGATCCAGCTTCATATTCAAGTACATATATTGATCAACTTACTCTTTCCAAGCCACTCATTAGACCTTGGGAAGAATTTAGGGACAATAGACACAAAATCGATGTCAGATATGAAAAGGATGTCACCTTTCATATTCTTGATTATACCAAACCAATCTAGTTTCAAAGTGTTGGACTGCTTCAATAAATTTCACATTCACCTGCTCTAGTTCAAAAGTAGATTCTAATATGCCAACATTTTCAGTGAGTTGGCCATATGGTAGATCAATGCTTTTATCTTCATCCTTGCAAGCAATTTGGAAAACATAATCATCCCTCTGACAGATGTTCTAACAACAAGAATAAAGAACCACTATGGGTGGATGACTTCTTGGTGATGGTCATCAATAGTAAAAAATATATCTCAGTCATATCGTAGAATTCATTATCGAGTATTGATGCATATTGTAGTGAGAGGATTTCCGTCTTCTCACCTTGCACCTGACAGGGGGGAACAACATCAATGATTGACAATCATGCTTTAGTTTCGAAGTCCCATCAATTAAGCAGTAACAAGCGAGTGTGATTGGTTTATGGTTTTCTTTAAATCATCAATTAGTAGAAGACTTACAAATTCTACTAGACTACGGTTTGTGGTTTTCCTTAAACATCCATTTAGTATAAGACTTCCAACTTATTCTAAAAAATTGTTTATGGTCATCTTTAAATCGACATTCGAGAGAACTTCCAATTAGCATAAGACATCAACTTCAACTTCTAGCTAACTTAGGAAATGTTTTGGGAACCATTAAGCCTAGAGCCATGTTCCAGAGTTTATGGCCATCCTTAAAACAACAGATTGGTTTGTGGTCTTCCTTAAACCACCATCATCATTTAGTAGAAGACATCGACTTCTACTATACATTTAGTTTGTGGTCATCCCAAAACCACAAGATTTAGAGAGCACATTTGTTGGTTAACTATCTTAATTACTCTTCTATCTAAGTTTATTGACCCAAGGTTCATGTCTGTTCGGGTTTCCAACAAAGCCTCTAAAACTATCGACCCTCCTGGTAAACCAGAAGGCAACACAACACACAAAATGCACTACGTAGTCTCACCCAAGATAGCTTTAATGGGTGGTTGTAATACTCATGTGTTTACAGCCTAGGATTGAGTGTGAGATATGAGAACTGTGTAATGAACCACTATTATAACTTGTAAACCCACTATATTGTTAATTAAGAATAAGCAGGAAATATAAAAACTCATTCATTAAGCATAACAATAAATATTGAAAGACAATAAAGAGATGCATGCATCCATCACATAACACAGATGTTACTGTGGTTCACTCCCTCCTGGGATATGTCCACAAATATTTGGCTCTCATCTCTTTTATTATAGTATTTTCGCATCTACAGCGCCGCGCACATTACAATCCTTCACAGTTGAGTAATATCTATATGAGGTTGACTAGATCGCACCAGGCTCCTCAGCCTGTGATCTAACCCTCAATATCTACCCTCCTTCATCTTCTCTAGCTCAACAACTTACACAAAATAGATCATACAACAAAATATTACATATCGCAACAAATCATCGATAACTAGCTAAAATTGATAATACTACGAGCTGAGGACAACCCTAATAATCAAAACCCCTTATGATACCTAAGTATCTATGTTTATACATTTATGGCTCTTCATCCTTTACAATACATCACCAAAACACTAACCCTAACGTCGTTAGGTCTTCCCTGCATGTGCGCATGTTGTTCTTCCTTCTAGTTGTTGCTTTCCTCTTGCATGCTTTCTTTCCAAAAATCACCTTGCTTTTCTTCTCTGGCCTGCTTCCAACAGGCCCCCAACACTGACATGTGGTTCATCCTGAGCCACCTAACACAATTCTTCGATCTCCCTGGTGACCGCCTCGAACTTCTCTTTGAGCTCTACTGCATGTGTTTGACCCTGTGCAGTCTTCTCCTTGAGTGTGTCCACTATCTGGACTGCAATTTCGTCCCTGATAAATTATGCACACTCTGCCTAGGTCTGTGCTATCTGTGTCTTAGCTTCCTCTACCTGTGCCAGGAATTCTACTACCTATTCTTGAAATGGTTCCATTTGAGCCTGACACTCCTTCTTCTATGTTTGTGCAATGGTGAGTTCCTTCTGTAGTTTCTTCATGTCATGCGTCCCTTTGATGTGCTCTGTGATGGACATTGTCTTCTGCCTTTGCTTGAGGTCCTGGATAGTTGCGCTTATCCTTTCTTCCTCCTTGTCCAACTTCTGGACTTTCTGATCCTCCTCAAGCTTTTTCCAAAGTTGTGCTGCATTCTCGAACAAGTCAGCGGTTGTGCTAACTTGTCTCTCTATCTCTTGTAGCTGTTCTACTGCTTCCTTCTTCCTTTTCTCCTTTACTGTTGGTAGAGTAGTGGGTGTGAGCTTCTCTTGGATATTCTCGATCTCCTTCTAATATTGATTGATTGCCTGCACAATCTGATCAATCTTTTCTTCTGCTGTGATTTCATCCGTCTGCATGGTCTTTGGAATCCTCTCATATGTTCCTGTGACTTTCTGCTCCAATCCATTCCTGTGCTCCCTTTCCTCTTGGGTCTCGAACTTAGAATGTTCACATAATATTTCCAGTGCGTCCTACTTCTCTGTTGCCTTCTACAATTCGGGTGAGTCTTTGTGTGATCAAGACTGTACCTCGTGGTTCACGCTAACCTGCAACTTGTGTAGAGCCCTGGATGGTATCTGCAACAATACCAGTTGGATTTGCATTAAGTCTTTGAGGGGTGTCTTCCCCATGATCTCGTCCATGCGCAACATACTGGGTGAAATGTGGAATGTTGCGTTTGGCTACAGTATCGTATGGACTGGATCTTGCTCTCCTTCTTCCAATATTTCATCTGTCTGCAATGCTGATGACTATGTTCCCCTACTGCTTCCTGCTATGTGTATTTCCCCGATTTTATTAAGGAACTGTCGCATGTCTGTCAACTCCTCTTGAATCCTATCCCTGTGGTACACAACATTATCAAAATCCTCAGCTAGACAATCCTGGACCATTCAGACTATCATTTCCCCATCGTCGTTCGTGATCGTATACTCTGGAAGTGTTCTTTGTGCCTTTTTTTTCTTGCGTGCACCTCCTGTCTGTGTGGCTGGCCTCTTGTTCCCCCATGGTTCCCGTGAGTTGGGATTTGGCACAGTCCCTTATGTTGCCTCAGCCTATTTCTGCTGCTCTTTGGCTGGCTGTGTATTCTCCTTCTTCCCTTTCTGGGTCCCTATCTTAGTTGTGCCTTTGTTTGTCTGTGTTGTTTTTGTCTGGCCCATCCTTCATTTCTTGGGCACTTGTATTTTCTGAGGTTGTGTTTCTCCCTGCCCTGTCTCTTCTTCTATTGTTCTATCCAGCAAGTCTTGGATGAGGATTGGAATCTTCCACTCATCGTCCCAATCTTTGATGACCATGTCGATGTCATCCTATGTGTTACAATAGTGCATTTGTAGCCACTTTTTATCGGGATCCTTCCGCACCTGTATCCACATTGTGTGGCATGTGGACTTGAATTTGGCAATGTCCCGATACCACACGATATCCTGTGGTGTGATCCTCCACATGTTGGAGATGGCTTCCTGCAGGTCACATAGGTATCCTTCAAAATTGGACCCGTTCATCCTTTTGTGCTTAACATCTGATGTGGCTTTCAAAAATAAGTATCTCACTCCCTGGTTCGGCTTGGCCTGGTACAAAAATTTACATACCTGGGTTCTCTCCATCCCATAAAGGATATTAACATGATTAGCCATGAATAGTGAAAATCTGTTCCTAGATCCTGCACATCCTTGCATTCATCCTGGAACAAGTTCAAGAGATACAATGCCCATTTCACTGTGGTGCCCTCAGTGCATTGGGCTGCAACTGCGACAACCCCAGCCGAAACTTCTTTTTTGTGGCATTTTCTCAAAAGTTTATAGGCTAAGACTTTTGTGCCCATTTGTGTGGTGACATCATTGATCCTCTTGAGAATAATTCCTCATGTCCCCCTGTCGGTTCCATATTTCTTCTTCATTTCTTCTGCTAGGGCTTTCTCCTTGGTTTTGTCATCCAGAAACTACACTGGATCCATACGTCGGGATGGCAATCCTGTTATGTTTGCAATAATCTCTACGTCTATTGAGACGAGCTTGTCCAACCAAATGTCTCCACCATGTATGACTGCTAACAGTTCTTTGATGCACACACCTGCGTACTAACCTCTGCCAAATTGTGGTAGATCCAACAGACCTAAGACTCCTATTTTCTCCAACCCTGTTGCCCAATGGAGTGGCTGATCAATCGGTTCCCCAATCGAATTTACGCCCACCATCTCCATGTACACTCTCTTTGCAAATTTTGAAAACTTGTTTTTGTCTGCTACATCATGGTCCGAGTATTTTACCTTGTCAATATGACCCAACAAGTCTGATCCCAGTTGTAGCCCATCTGGTATACATGGTAGAACAATTGTTGCAATTGGTTGCTTGCGAGGTGACCTAGGTACTTGCTTCTTGTCTTTCTTCGACGATGGTGGCTGGCTTGAGGTTCCAGCAGCACCTGGTTGTGTTTTGGAATACCATTCTCGCCAACCTGTGACATCCTTCACTGTTCCTTCTAGTGGATGGTCTTATATGGTGATTTGAGACTCATCTGGCTCGATTGTTGCTTCCTGATTTGTCTTCTTTCCA
>JASDQU010011371.1:24988-35980 GCA_032191745.1 Picea mariana | reverse complement strand
AGTGACGTTGAGAGAAATTCGCTATCAAACAGCTGGAAAGCAATTTGATTTGACAGCGCTTCGTACTCCACAGTTGTGAAGCAACTTGGCAGGGTACTCCACAGTTGTGAAGCAACTCGGCAGGGCCCCAACTGGAAAGCAATTTGATTTGACAGTGCTTCATACTCCACAGCGGTGAAGCAACTCGGTAGGGTACTCCACAGCTGTGAAGTAACTCGGCAGGGACCCTACCGAGTTGCTTCACAGCTGTGGAGTATGAAGCGTTGCCGAGTTGCTTCACAGTTGTGGAGTACGAAGCGTTGTCAAATCAAATTGCCCTACCGAGTTGCTTCACAGCTTTGAGATAAATTCTCTCGACCCCGACCGAGTTGCTTCACAGTTGTGGAGTATGAAGCGTTGTCAAATCAAATTGCCCTACCGAGTTACTTCACGGCTTTGAGAGAAATTCTCTCGGCCGAGCCCCCCTGCCGAGTTGCTTCACAGCTTTGAGAGAAATTTTCCATGTCGGGGCCTTGTCGAGTTGCTTCACAGCTTTGAGAGAAATTCGCCCTACGCTTCCCCTGCCGAGTTGCTTCACAGCTATGAGAGAAATTCGCCCTACCGGGCCCCTGTCGAGTTGCTTCACAGCTGTAGTTGAGAGAAATTCGATTGGTCGGGCCCATGCTGAGTTTCTCCACAGCTATGCAGTACAAAGCGTTGAGAGAAATTCGTTCAGTCGGGCCCCTTCCGAGTTGCTTGAATCTTTACAGCTATGCAGTACTAAGCATTGAGAGAAATTCGCTCAGTCGGGCCCCTGCTTGAAAGCATTGAAATTTCAACGAGGGGTGTATTGTTTAGATGGAGTGAGTCATATAATTGAAATGAATTGATAAAAAACAAAGAAAGATAAACTAACAAATAGCAACCTAGTTTTGGACTTTTTATAATGAAAGATGAAATTGTTATTTTAATGACAATATAGTCCATGATTTAGTATTGAAACAATAGATGCTATGTGAAATATGTGTAAGAAAAATCAAGTTGCATTGATTTCATCAATGATATAATGCAAAAAATAGGGTGCATTGTTTTTAGGATGATATCATACAAAAAGATTCAGAGCATTGATTTAAGAAATGATATAGAGAAAATTGATCTATTGCATTGATTATTCAGTGAAATGACTTTAACGATAATACAGTGAAAACCGATTTCAAAATATATATTGTAATGTTGCAAAAGAGGTTCTCAATTATAAGCTGAAGTCCACCACTTTGTTTTCTTAGGTGTGATTCCTCCATTAGTATTCACACACTAAAACCATTATATTCATCGTATTTTTTTTTATAATGTTAAGATATATCGAATGCATTAAAACCAAAAGCATGCAATAGAATGTAGATAGAATTATGAAGAACATATGAAGTTGGAGAAAGAAACTATTAATATTGGAAAGCAAGAGAAGTTGTGTATAATCTCATAGTGTTCTCTAGATTATAGATGATAGTTAGTAAATTTCAAAGGATCAAATTCAACTATGTTGGAAACTTAATCCGTTAAGGTTACAAACTTGACAGAATATGAAGAGTCAAGTTATTGTCGGCAGTGCAAGAGACCTTGGAATACAAATCCAAAGGTCAAAGCTATGTATTTATACATGTATCATATTGATTAATGAATGCACTGCACGCTTATCTATTTTCATGTGTCCAACAGTGGTATTAGAGCCACCTCAATTTGTAGGCCTGAATTGAGCTATGGTAGTCTTCCGTAGTTGAGTTGTGTAGAAAACGCATATGTCTGCCTGCCAGTCTACGTCATGCCCCTTTGCATGCAGGTCTGACCATCTATCTGTCTAAGTGTTTCCTCTCCCCTCGTTGTCAAAAATGTCCTTTTGCATTCTTTGGTCAGTCTATCTGCATTGTTCCAGTTTGTGTCCTGTTATTCCTTAAGCATTTTACTTGTAGAAACATCTCTTTGCACCCCTTTGTTTGCCAGTCTGTGCCCATCTGCCTGCAATTTAGATTTATGCCTTAAGGTTGGATGTTTCTCTCGTTCGACCTGTGCCTCGTATATGCTCATCCACTCTCTCCCATGTACAACTTGACCACACCTCCTGAAAACCATAGATTTTTCTAAAAACACCTTTTCTCTTCCATTTACATGACCCATTGTCATGCCTAGCGTAGCATGGTTTCCTTGGATTCTTAGCTACGGATTTGTTCTTGCATTTCCTTGTTTCTTCATCGCTAGATGAGATCTTCCATCTCCCATCTCTCAGCATCGCGCTCGTGTTAGGTTTCCAATGCACACAAAGAGAGAAAAAATCATTTGAAGGGCTTCATAGGAATGGTGTGATATAATTATGGGCTCTAATAAATGTGATTTATTAGCATTCATAAAGACAGCCTGGAGGTTTTCAAGACTATTATAAATATTGGTGAATTTGTTCGACTTGCGGTGATGTGAATTTTATTGTTCAAAGATTTCAGAAAAGTGGAATCCTCATTATCAGTCACCTTTATATTTAGTGACAGAGTTGACATGCTCTTGTCCATTGTAGCCTATGAATCTTCATGTATTTTGATCGCTTATAATAAGTGATATTTTGTTTGTCTCTGACTATTCCAGTCGTAGATATTTGGGAGCCTCCAAGTGCAATCACGAAGAAGAAGACAAAGAGCCCAGTCCCATGGTGACCTGATCATACTTGAGATGAAGCTTCTCTTGTTAAAATCACTCGTGTCTCTAGAAATGAAATCACTCCAGAATTGATCCTGCAATTTTCTCATGACATTGTCCACCATGCTCCCATAGACAACTAAGGTCGACATCTGAGGAAGAAGCAGAAATAAATAATTTATCGTAACCCTTCTAATGCAATGGTTGTGGCACTTCAGGCTTGTATTCTTCAAACGGATTAGGGATTTTAGAGTTTGAACATGGGCTTCTAAATACTAAAGCTACCAGTGTACACGTGAGATATGACTACTGCTATCCTGGACTGAGAACATGTCTCCAAGCGACTATGACTAACCATAGACACCCGTGTATGTATTCACATCATGAAGTGGTCCTAAATTTCTTCCTCGAGTATGGTGTCATCGATATCGAATCCACTACAAAGGAGGTGTTTCTAGATGATTGCTTGATTGTTCTCAAGATCGAGTCTGCTACTTCTTTTTGCTGCCATATATCTAGTTCTTTGGGATGCTCGATCACTTTCTTTGTTGTATCTTCTACATGACGTCTTTGGATAGGATTTTGTGAAACCTTTGGTCCATTTCAAACAGGAACCTTTGGGAAATGAAATGCCTTGGCGACTTGAACCCACAACCCACTGTCTGATTTTTCATGGCAACCTGATCTCTTTCGAAAATCTTCTTTGGAGGTAGTTCTTCGGTAGAAACTCCTGGTTTATGTGATTTCAGAGGAATCTTTGCATTGCATAACTTGACCTTAATCTCTAGTGGTTCAAATCCTTGTAGCCTCTTCTTCTTAGTAGGCTACTACTCATTGGATATTGTTGGAAGGGTAATCTATTTTTCACAAGAAAACAATAGTCGATTAAGTGGTGACCTTTCTTGACATCTTCAAATAAGAGTGAGACCATCTCAACCATGAATTCAAGATTTCTTATTATCTTCTAGCCAATACATCGTAGAATCAAACAGTTATCTAGAGTCATAATCAAGGTAACTTGCAATTAGTATTTTTGTAAGTTTACTTTTGTTTCTTCTATAAACAGGTGCATTCTCAATGGAATTCGACACCCTCCATTTGCAGTTTGCTTTTTTTAGTTTGATTGTTAAAGGGTGGAGTTGTTTTTAGTTTGATTGTTAAAGGGTGGAGTTGAAAGAAACACTGTGAGGTCTAATTATGCCTTTAAAATGGCTTGAGTTGAGGAATTGTTAGATTTATTGAACCACTATGGGTGGATGACTTCTTGGTGATGGTCATCAATAGTAAAAAAGATATCTCAATCATATCATAGAATTCATTATTGAGTATTGACGCATCTTGTAGTGAGAGGATTTTCGTCTTCTCACCTTGTACCTGATGGGGGGGAACAACATCAACAATTGACAATCATGCTTTAGTTTCGAAGTCCCATAAGCGAGCGTGATTGGTTTATGGTTTTATTTAAATCATCAATTAGTAGAAGACTTACAACTTCTACTAGACTACGGTTTGTGGTTTTCCTTAAACCTCCATTTAGTATAAGACTTTCAAATTCTTCTAAAGAATTGTTTATGGTCATCCTTAAACCGACATTCGATATCACTTCCAATTAGCAGAAGACGTCAACTTCAGCTTCTAGCTAACTTAGGAATTGTTTGGGAACCATTGAGCCTAGAGCCATGTTCCAGAGTTTGTGACCATCCTTAAACCACCATATTGGTTTGTGGTCTTCCTTAAAACACCATCATCATTTACTAGAATACATCAACTTCTACTATAACATTCAGTTTGTGGTCATCCCAAAACCACCAGATTCAGAGAGCACATTCAACCATCAGTAGTTGCACACTTCCATATTTCAGCTGCCCACTTTCAGATATCAGCTCTCACCTTGGACTCATATACACCCCTTCAGATTAAGGTGGGAAATATTGAAAATGTAATCTGGTAGGGTTATGAACTCGATAGAATATGAAGATTCAAGCTATTGTAATGGTCTTTGGGAGGCCAAGAGACCTTGGCATACAAATCCAAAGGTCAAGACTATGTATTTATACATGTATCATATTGATTAATGAATGCACTACACACTTATTTATTTTCATGTGTCCAACAAGCTAAAAAATATACATATACATAATGATGATCGTCTAAAATTTTGGCATGGTTTCCTACAATTGGAACCAACCTAGATCCATATTAACCTTATATCTATCAAGTGCTAAGAGGGATAAAATCCCTCAAGGCGCAAAAATTTCCTCAAGCTTCACACTCTAAAAAATCTTTGCACCTCAAGGGCTTTGATCCCTCTTGGAACCTTCTAGATCAATCGTTAATATGGATTTATGATGGTAGTACAAGAAGTCATGGAACATGAAACATTCATTAAAGGATTAAATTTTTAAGTTGAATCTAAAAGCGTAAAGTTCAAAGTTGTTTTCTTAGTGACATCCATGGTCAATGGTACTCAACTTGTGGAAAGAAACTTGACTTGGATGTCCAAAGTCATTCATACTCAAGAAGGAATGATATTCATTTGCACTCAACCATTGGGAAGCCACTTGATTTTTGTGTACTCGGTGAATCGAGAATATGAATGGACAAATCAAGTCAAGAATATAAGAATGCCTCTACCACTTAACGAACTCAATTGCACCAAGGATCATAATATTATTGTGGAAGGGGAATTGGAGGAAGACATAAAACCTACTCATGATTAAATCAGACTTGCAAAACTAAGAATGTTTTGTTTAGGAAGAGTATATTTTGGCTAAAGGATAGCAAATCTCAAATTATTTCTCCATCATAAGGGTGTGGTGTTCTCTCTCCCGACCATGAACCATCAATGTATACAAGTGAAAGGTGGTTTTAGTAATTGGGGAGAAAAATACAAAGTGTACAAGTGTAAAGGTTCCATACTTTCCACTTGAGACTCATGCATTATACATTTATTTTATATTTTGGTCCATTTTGACGATGTTCACGTGTTGCTAACTAGAAACCCATGAGTGCTAGTGAGTTGCACTTCTAAAATTTGCAAGCATAAGTATGTCAGAATGATTTGCAATTCTTGAGATGAAAGCATGCAAGTGGCTTGACTCAAATCTAGGGCCAAAGGTGACCAAATATAAGTATGATAGATGGTCCTTAATGTGCAAAGGTAGAAGAGAATATGATGGTCGAAACACATTATAAAATTTAGAGGAATTTGAAAAGTGAACAAAGGCAGAGTCCAGTAGACTAAGGATAAAAAAGGTACTTGCAATCAAAGACCAAAGTATTAAATGACTATCTTCCTTAAGGTGGGCATACCCATGCTCAAGTGGAAAATAAGCATGGTTACTAAATCAAGTACATTGTGGATCTATGGAGTATATAGAATGTAGAATCATGACCATGAAAGAATACATAGTTGCAAGTGCTAGAATATGTGTAGAAGTAGATTTCAAAAAATATTTCTAGAAGCATTTATGTTATCCCGAAATAAGTGGACTTGTAATGTCCCCATTTTTGGATTCCCTTGCTTTACAATTTGAGGTGACCTTATGGGTTTATTTCAGCCTGACCAGAGGGGTAAATGGAGGTAACAGTGGGCCCAGGCGAATTGGAGGAGGTATATGAGGCCCAACCTATCCCATTCACCTTATTTCATCATCGGGATCACTTCCACACAGTTCAATCTTGGTTATGTGACATTCCGACGATTCTAGTAAATTAAGGGTATTATTGAGTATAAATTAATTAAATGCACTAAAGGTGTTGTTTGGGTCATATTTTTGGAGGGAACACCTTCATGTTATAGCTCGTTGGAATCTAGACGAAAAATATATAAAGGTTGGGATGATGAGAAAGGAACTTTTAGTGTCCAAGAATGATTTACAAGCCAAGTAATCACTTTATGACATTAAAAAGGGAGATAAAGGTCATGTGGATTTGGTCAAAGGAGAAAAGATCTAGAAGGGGTTGGGAGAAGTATAAAGGAAGGGTATCACTTCAGCTTCCTCATTATGATTTGATCTCTTATTTGGAGTGTTATTGAGAGCCAAAGTTTTCGTTGGGTTTTTTTCAAAACCCTTCCACTATTGGTTTGGTTTTGGTGGTGCAACATCCACCCTAGCTAAACAAGAGGGGGGATCCATCCAAGATTTCCATTTGGAGTTTCCATCTTGTGATTTGTCTTCAATGTATTGATGCAATGATTTATTTGGCAGGTTTGTGGAGTTTTCTTCGAGGATCGAATTGTCTCTCTACATGATCGTGGGCACTTGGTAGAGTCGTAAGGGCTTGTGAGAGGGTCAATAACCCTTTGAGAGGATAGATAGGGGGTTGTTTTGAGAGTTGAACCCTCGCATTGCAGAGCTGTGAGGATAAGACAATCTGTGGGGGCATTTGGAGGGCTAGATTCCTCCTTATATGCAATTCATGAGAGATAGAAGGGCTCGCAGGGGTTTTCTAGAACAAGTTGTGAGGTTTTGGGGGCTCATTTAGGCCACTGGGTCACTTAAGGGAGTCTCCTCCCTTTCTGTTGCAGATTGAGTGTCTGAGAGGTGTTGTGGAGGGTTCCTAGAGGGGGTTGATCCACTACATTGTTGAACCGAGGGGAATTGAGGAGGCCGAGGGGTTTCTACAGGTCGTGGAGCAGGAGAGAAGGGTTCTGAGGCCATCTTCAACACTTAGAGAAGACAATTTTCCTTTTGCAAAAGTTTAACAACAACTATTGATGAGACAGTGGCATTATTCTAGGTTCTTTGTTTGAGTTTTGTAGTATTTTATAAAGTTGCTATAGCAGCCATTAGATATCCACTATTGTTATATTTATAGACTCCATTCATAATAAAGAATGTCAATGTTGTCTCTTCCATTATTTTTGTACTTGGGTTACATGTGATTTTTTTGATGGAAGTTCAATTAGTGTAATACCTGCAAATTGTTTGTGAAAAGTAATATATCATATTTTTTCATAAAGAGTATATGAGTACAATTTTTTCAACAAAAGTTCAATAATAAAGACACCATAAAACACTAATATCCTTGCCTAGCATAGTTGTGGATATTACATGACTCATATGCAGAAGCTAGACTATGCGCAACTATCATTCAAGTGAAAAGAATGTCATGAATATGGACATTTCACAAAATATTACAAACTCACAACTCTGATCCATACCCCTTTGGAGAAAGAGGACTAGTGGAAACGAGCCAAAAAACCCTCAAGAAATAAACAAGTCATTTTTCCTTCTTCTTCCCGAACCTCCTCTTCTTTTGGAAATAAAGGTAAGGAAATCCCTATGGGAAACAAATTTGAGGTTTTGTCTTAGATATTTCATGAACCTAAAGCCTCCACTCATATTCCTCTCCAATCCCCAATGGCTTCTCATCCCTCTTATTTGTGGTCACCCACCTCCTCTCTCCCATGAAATTTGTTCAACCCTTCTTTCCTGAGTCTTAAATGGAATCTCCAAAAGTGATATAAATCAAAGAGTTCGAGGAACAACTGCAAGATGCTTAGGATATTGTTTTAGAGAAAAATTTCACCCAACCTAGTGGTGTTGTCACTCAGAAAAAGGCCCTTCTAAAACAAGGAGAGGATGAGGAACACCCTGAAGAAGAAGGGATTTTGAAAATGCTAGGAATAATAACTCTCAAATAAAGGTGAGTGGTAGTAGAAACAAAAGAAAAATAATTAGGGTTTCAAACCTCCATTGAAATTTCCTTTGGAAACAAAAAAAAAAATATTTTAGTCAAAATCTATATATTGTAGATGTTACCTTACGGAGTCATAGGTGGTAGTTATAACCCTTCAAAACTAAAATAATGAAATTTGTTTCATGTAATAGTAGGGCAATGGGTAATAGGTTCAAAGAAGAAGCATTGAGGGATACAATCAAATATGAAAAATCAGTTATATATCTCATCTAGGAGACCAAGCTTGAAAAATTTGACATGAAAGAAATATGAAAGAAACAATGAAGATCGAGCAAAATAACAATGACAGGAGCCAAAGGAGTTTCACAAGGTTTATGCACTCTTTGGGATAGTTTAGCTTTTGTGCTAGTTCATACTTAATGCACTCAAAATTGGGTGCTAGTAAGTCTCATTCATTGAGCCTTGGAGAAGAGAATTCAAGCATTTCATGTCTATATGCATGTTCACTTCAAAGGAAAAAGAAGAATTCTAGAAATCTTTGCATGCAATGAAGGAATCCTAGTATGTGAAGAATATCATAGTAGCAAGATATTTCAAGACAATTTTATCATATAAAGAAAAGAGAGGGGAAAGAGGGAGTATAGTAAGAGATCATTCAGGGAATGTATGGAGGGCCTAATAACTAATTATAATCTAGTATATATAAAGCTAAAAAAAGATAAATTTACCTAGAGGAATAAGAGGTCAAGGCTAGGACATATAGTGGCTAGGCTTGATCATTTCCTTATACATAGTGATTTCTTGCTTGATAATAAGGTCATTATCTATAACATTATTCCACTTGGTGTCTCTGATCATAAGCCAATATTGCTTTCATTTCTTTAACCTTAAAATCTAGGTCCCATCCCCTTTAGATTCAATATGCTTTGGTTGCATGACCCAAAATATCTGGATATTATTTCAAACACCTCGAGTAGACTGGTTTTAGGATCTTTGTTTTATGTGTGAGATTCTGAATTAAGGGTTGTCAAGGGTGGGATGTGTGGGATTCTAAATCAAGGGTTGTCAAGGGTTCCAACCTTTCACCATCTTAGGAAAAAATTGATATTAAAAAACAACTTAGTTGTCTCCAAACGAAACTGGGAAATGATGAAGTGACAAATAGGGTTTAATGGATGAAAGAGACTTATGCAACATTCTACATAAGGAAAAAAGGAAAAAGGAGGTGTTATAGCATCTAAAATTCAGAAGTCTATGGATGAAAACAAGAGATAATAATACCATGTTTTCTCATAAATAGGAAAAAGCAAGTTCGTAAAACAAATAGTGAAGAAATAAACTTAGATGATTAGGAGAAATTAACTAATTTCATTGCTAAAAAAGAAGCAACCTATAATCATTTCAAGGATATTTACTCCAAAGAGAATGGCCAAACCAGACGTTGTCATGTCATTGCTTCAAGGAATTCCAAATATAGTGACTACAAAGGAAAATTTAGAGCTAACCAGAGAAATAGAGGACAAGGAGCTTATAAAGATGATGTAGAGTTGTTGATCCTCAAATGTGTTAAGTATTTCAGAAACGTTTTCTTGTATATTCCTCTTCCATACTTAGAAAATTTTCTCCTTTTTCGTAGGTTCATGATGCATATTTTCCTTCATTCAAACTTCCACGGTCTCCAAAATACACCATCACGTTTCACCACCCTCATTTTTCACCCATACTTAGAAAATTTTCAAAAATATCTCACCACGGGTCTAAGGCATCTGCCCGATCCACTTGTCTAAAACCACAACCCCTTTGTTCAACTGATTCCTCATACTCATTAAGTTTCTTATAATTCACCGTGCTCCACGGGACGTTATGATGCTTCTCCGCCATACCCACCAACCTACCATACTTCATTACCTCCATGATGTCTCAACACTTAGTCAAATGTTAAAACTTCACCATGGGCCATGATAATTTCATGATTCTTCCATACATATCCCTGATTTCATCATTCTGATCGAGTCCTATACTTAGTCATTTTAAGAGATCTCATCACAGGTCCATGAGTTTACGTCGATTTCGTTTCTTTATACACATACTATCGAATTCACCCCTCATCGTGCTCTTATCTCTTCATTCACCATGTCGATTGTTCACCACCCCGCGGTAATATATGTCTTGTCTTGCCACATTCTCCAATGAATATTTAATGCAAATCTCATGGAGATAACAAATGGGTTAATTTTTAAAGGTCATTATTAATGTCAATATTCTCAAGACAATTCTTTATCAATTCTAAATTTAATTCATATTAACGATCTTTTGGATCAAGAGCCTTGAAGTATAATACAAGGTTAACTTTGGTAATAATGATTTGAAAAGAACTATGTATTGATATGTCAACTTTATAAGTATGACAACCAGAAGAAAATAACAGTTATGTGGAGACACCATCAACTCATTTGGACAGGAAGATAATAGGTTTCAATGGTCAAGAGAATACATGTATTACTCTTCATTGCCATTGTCGGATAAAAGTTCAAATCAAATTTGGACGCGAGGAATTTATTTAGTAGGTTGTGTCCCAAAATTTTATGATTTTAAAGAGTTAGTTTTGTGGTGCATCGACAAGTTCGATAAGAATCATAGAATAATTCAACTTCAAGGAGAGTCCCTTATTTATTTAGCACCTCC
>JASDQU010011370.1:0-38452 GCA_032191745.1 Picea mariana | reverse complement strand
GCTTGATGATACTACACCATTGGTACTACTTGATTAGCACAACAATTGGCATTTGTTTGAGATACCTGATTGTGGCACTTGGTTCATGATGGAGACATATCATGAGTGATATGATACATTGTTTGGCATGTTGGTAGATGCACATGGTTGGCATATTGGTAGATCCACATGGTTGTCATATTGGTGGATGCACATGGTTGACATATTGGTAGATGCACATGTTGGCATGTTGATAAAGGCATATGATTGATACATTCCATGGATGATATCTTTTGGCACATTGCATGATGTTGATGTACATGGTTGATGTACATAGGTGTTGTGCATGATGAGAACACATTTTGTACAGGATGTACTTGGTTGATATTTTTCTCATGATTCTTTATTTAATTGTTGACATATCTTTTGCTTCATGATGCTTGGTATGGCATGATTTTGATGCATGAACAAGTCCAAGGATCGTTATATGATAGCACAATGTTCATCTTCAAGAAAAGATAGGGGAGACATACCCATAGGGGGATTCATTCTTCTTCCCATGATTCTAGGAGGAGATATTTATCAGATACATACCTAAAAAAGAGCCCTATACTTGAAGAAAGAGAACATGAGCATAATTTCAGGGGGAGCAATGGTCACAAGGGGAGTATGTTCGATGTATCTTCAGAATTACATCAGAGTGATATCCCTTGTTTAAAAGGGGAGAGATTATTCAGAGGAAGATCAAATCCATTCAGACAGGGGGAGCAGCCCCAAGGAGAGTTCAAGAAAGGGGAGCAACCCCAAGATGAGAATGACCCTTTTCCATTGATGCCAAAGGGGGAGATTTAATCACATTGATGTGATTGATGTTTATTGATGGGGAGAGATAGTCACATTGACTATTGATGTAGAGAATGCCTTATCTACATCTTGACATCAATAATTGGTAATTTGTGTTGACATCAATGTTGGTATTTCCATCAATGCCAAAGGGGGAGATTATTGGATCATGTTGTCATTGATGCCAATGGTTTGATTGATTGATGTCATTGACTGATGTCAAGTGATTGATTGATGTCAAAGGATTGATTGATTGATGATTGATGTAATATAATATGTATTGTCCTGTTGACGGGCGAAATTGTCCGTCCATCAATTGAGAGAGTGGAGCCGGTCCGGGGTTGTCTAATAACCCAAGTCATTTGGAATGGACCACCCTGACGGGTTTAACGACTCCGTTGGCTGCCCTAAGGTCTTAAGAAAACCAAAGAGGAAACTAAACTAACTAATCTATCTAAAACAAATAAATCAAACTAACTAACTAAAACTAATATACAAGAAACTAAACTAACTAAAAACAACTAAATGAAAACAACTAATACACTAATCTAATTAATACAAACTACTAAATAAACTAAAACTAATTATAAACTACTCTATCTATTCTATATACTAACTACTAATTACTATTATAATAACTCAAATCAACTATCTAATTACCAGCTGCAATATTACTTATTGACAAATGTACGCTATAAACAGCCTACAGATTTAATTAAAACCTGCAAAACTCATGTGTTTTCTTCCCTAAGACAACAAGATATGTTTTATTTTTATTTTTTATATTTTATGAAAAAGAAATAAAACTACTGAAATTAAACGATCTAATATAATTACTGAAATTGAACAATCTAATATAAATCTAATTAAAATTATTTCTAAACTAAACTACTTAATAAAAACAGCAAGGAAATGACTAACTGACCTAGAAGCGCTCCTAATTTGTCCTGTGTGTGATGACTCTGAAGCTGGTCAGAGGATGAAAACTCGCACCGGTTAGTCCATAAGCTTCTCGTAAACGATCGGCTGTGCTTCTCTTTGAGTGTTTACAGGACAAACAAAACATAAAAAATCATAACAACTATAAGATGTATAAATCTCTGCAATAAGGGAAACCTGTTATGCAAAAACTTATATTTGATAATTCAATCAATGAAGAAGATAAACCTGTCATTCACAAACTGAATTAACAATTGTTATGTCTTTTACATATTTAGAAGAAACCAAATATGAATTACAGTGATTAAAATTATATCATTTGCACATGATTAAGATATCTAAAGTAGTCATTAACCAGATACAAATTAATATACACAACATGAAACCGAATGTTGATATAATGAGAAGCTAAAGTTGTGACAAAACACCAAATTCTTCTTCAGTTTGTATTAGAACTTCATATCCTTGTTCTCCCACGAATGAGGATGAACCTTATTACAAAAATCATAAGTATATATAAGTCCCTCCACGGGGTAAAACATCCCTGTGGATAATATCAAAATGTTTTACATAATCTGGGAAATATCCCCAAATCAACTAAACTAGGAAATCAAAATGCAAGTGAAATCTTTGAAATATCCCCTAACTGCTCAATAACTCTACTGCAATTTTGAATTTACCTGCAATAGACCAAAAATATCAAATTAGAAAGATATTTCATCAACAAAACAATAAAAATTTGATCCTGCAGACTTAGCTACAGAATCATCTGATTCTGTAGCTAGTCTAAAATAGCATACAGGATCAGATAGAGATCAAATGAAATATTTTTTTAAAATAATCCAATTTAATTTTCTTTCAATAAACATTGAAAAACGAATCACTAATGGTTCAAGTAAATTTATCATTTAAATTAAACAAAATCGAAAGTGATCCAATCAAAGGCAGAGGGAAAAATACTATGTTTTTCAGTTGCCATAAAATAGGGTCAAATCATAACCAGACTGTTTCATTTCAAATGAAATTAATATTGAATCATATCATATAAGATACGATGTAACACAATCATAATCCAACACAATCATAATCGAACACCATCATAATCGATTTGTTACGGCTATAAAAATGTGCATAAGATTGATGTTGTTTTAATCAAATGCCAATATGGAAAGGCTGTTACGATTATAGTCAAAATGAAACATGCATAACAACATGAACCAAACTTTGCCATAGACTCTGATAGCTGAGAGTTACACAGTCAACAGACAGGGTCAAAATAATGATCACAACCATCGAAACAAATCGTGACTGAGTCAAATATAGAAACAAATCGCAACCCTGGGCATAATCACTTTCGTTCCCCAAATCAAATTTAAACAATATATTTGTTACAATATGAATTGAACTGATAACACGGTCAAGCAATGCGAATCGATTGGTTGGATATAATAGTTATGATTTGTATATATTCGTAATTTGGTTATGCATTAACAGAATGGTATTCGAATTAGTCGAAAAAGACATGGAATATAACATCATAACAGTTAACCATTATTGTCAACCATATCGTATAGAATATAACCAATTTGAATTGAAACATTGACTGTGTTCGAAATTGAAATACCAGAAACAGCCTGTGTTTAGAAAAGATATTAACAACTTCAATAAGCAACAAAGTATTCAGTTCAAGCTAAATTAAAACAATCAAATCCATACCATGATCAATCGAATCAAAGCTAAATCCAATCAAAACTAATCCGGGAAACGAAATTCGATTAATCAAAACAAAAATATGCATATAGTGCATGCTTATGTGTCAAAGAAAATCCATGCTGTAAACAGAGCTAAGAGTTTGTCATATAAACAGGTGATATTCATACCAGTGAGGCTGCTCGAGCTATGCCAATTTTGAATTAACAATCGTTGTAGTTGACTCCACGTTCTTAAACAAAATCGAACATGTTGTTCGTTGTTTCTTATCAGTGGTTGTCGATTTATCCTTTTGACTGGTGAGCGTTGCAACTTGATCCTCCAGAGCATGAATTATGGACTGTAGCATTGGCACATCAAGGTAATACCTTTCTAACCATGAGCCACACTGATCACATGGTGGAGCATCTGGTTGAGATAGAACAGGAGGGGGTTTTGATGAGTCACTGGGGGTTTCACGAGGCATTTTAATGCCTGGGTAATTAGGATCATTTCGCAAGCAAGGTGGTAGGTTTTTGACAAAGTCATATGAGGGTTTGGTACACAGAACTTCTAAATAGGGATACTCACTTGCTAGGTAACGTTCCACCTCCGAGTCAGAATCTCCACTCACCATGATAGGGTCAGGGTTGAAAAGAGCTCTCGGTTTGTTTCTTGCCATGCAAGAGATTAATCTAGCATTCTTTTTGCCTTTGGAATTCGTAGTAGGTTTGGATTTAGGCCTTTTAGCCACGGGTTTAACAGTTTCGACATCTTTGGTCATAGAATTGGGTAGGTCAATAGGCGAGTTAGGTAGGGGTTTAGGTAACAGAGCACTATAAGGCACAGGGGGTATAGACTTGCTCTCGCTCACCACAGGTTTTTCAACCTGTGGTGGATTTGAATCTTCAAAATTATTGTGAATAAGAAAATCATTCCAACAGTCTCGGTGTAACCCCAAATGACAAACCACAAGCATTTTAATTAACCCAAAGTGAAAAAGGTTGTTATCGGCCTGGTTCCATTTGTATCTTTTAGACATTTTGAACAGACTCCTATGCAAGTAATAAGGCATATTAAGCTCATAGCCCATGAAAACCATAAGTAGCTGAAGGTGGTACAAGAAAATGAAACCATACCAGCCCTCGTAGGTGATAAACTACTTGATTATCATCAGCAAGTCGTGCCAACGTTGCTTGAGTATATTTGTGGGTAAACCTTTGTCACAGGAGTTCACCTTTCGAGACTGGAAGAGCAATGTTCACGGGACATCTTCCACTTTGCAATTTTTTGACCATTTCTGTCCAGTAGCAGGCAAACCAGTAGCTAAACTGATAAATTGCTCGTAAAGTTCTAATTGCACATCCCCAACCTTGGCTCGGCAGCCATCAAAGGTTAATGCGAATTGCCGAGCCACGCAAGGGTTAAACCCATCAAACTTTTGTATGAACGGGAGCCATCCAAATTCTTCAAGGTCACTTTAAGCACTGTCGAACATCAACAACGCCTGGCTACCATTGGTTTTAGCCCTTACGACCGGGGCCATGGTGTGGGCGCATGGTAGGGTTTGGATTGAACAAAACAATACACAGGAGCAAAAAATCGTTTGGGCTAATAGCTACGAACGATGAAAGGGGAGGCAAATTAATGTGCACGTGCAAGGGTGGTGAGATTATCACCGCCATGTAGCATAGAAATGGCAAAGTACAACGCTGTTCAATCAATCATAACATCATTCAAACCATAATATTCGGCCAACCCAAGAATTAAACAGTGGATGATATACCAATGCGCCATTGCATTGTTTGAAACCATGAACGTTCAATATAAAATCAAACCCAAAGTTAAATATGTGCCATTTTAATTATTCAAACCATTGTCATTCAACGTTCAATCAAAACCCAAATGTCTAACCAATCGCGCCATTGCAAACATTTTGATCAACGGTTTTTTAAAAACATGGTGACAATTGATTTCATGAAATCGATAAGCCAAGAGCTCATAAAATTATCATAAGGATCTCATTACATACATAAAAACAAAAAAATAAACCATGAACCATATGTAAATTAATGACTAGGCAAGTCTCCATATGCTCAATGCCTTATCAGTTTAATAAAATCAAATTGCGCAGTCAAAGTAAAAACGTCCGAATAGGCATAGTTTGAAAAATCTTTTCAGCTACATGATGAACCAGAGGTAAAGTGCCACTCAAAATATCGATAAAAAAAACTATGACAGTACAAATAACGATAGAGGAGTTTTCATTCTTTCAGTCGTGAAAACTAAATCTACCAATTTGCAAGTGTCGCATGAAATGAAAATATCGTCTATTTGCAAAATGTGATGGAAATTTGAAGTTCAGGAGACATAGGTGTAGGCAGCTTTTAAGGCAATGGAAAAAATYGAATTGGCTGCCAACATGTCCTTGATGAGAATGCATATATGAAGATGGATCAATGAGTTTTCATTGATATGATGAAGATGGATAAATGAGTTGTCATTGATACATGATGAAGATGGATCGATGTGGTTTCATTCGTATATGATGAATTGTTGGAGAAATGTATAGATGACTCATTATTGTCTTATCATGATTGATAAGGTGCAAAAATGGATGAACTCCAAAGTGGCTCCCTTATGGTGAAAGCCCTCATGGGAAGACGCTTTGCGGATTGAGTTATCCTAGAAGAATGGTTGGAAGAACCATGATCTCATTATTTTCTTATCATGATTGATAAGGTGCACAAATGGATGAACTCCAAAGTGGTCCCCTTATGGTGAAAGCCCTCACGAGAAGACGCTTTATGCATCGACTTATACTAGAAGAATGGTTGGATGACCCATGCTTGTATGTGGAATAATGAGATGAAGATCAAGGAACTTGTTGGTGAAACTATCCTAGATGGATAGTTCTTTTCATTTCATTTCCGGTGGTATGTGTAATGTCACATAACTCCTCATGGTTTGAGAGGTATGGCCTTACGAAGATGAAGGACCCCCACATGAAGGCTTTAAGCCCCCAAGGTCAAAGAAGTAAAAGTGACCTAAAAGAAGAAATCATTATTTAAATGATAAAGTGAAGTGACAAAGTCAAGGTGGATTATTTAAATAATAAAGAGAAGTGACAAAATCAAGAAATGATAAAGTAAGGTGACAAAATCAAGAAGGAATATTTAAATGATAAAGTATTGGAGAGCCTTCTATTTATGGAAAGTGGTTAACCCTAAAAATAAGGAAAATAGGTTAAGTAACCTAAAAATGGGTTAAGTGACCTAGAGGATGAAATTATAAATAATATAGCAATGGTCTCTTGTAGATCATCCATTTTGCTGATCAATGGAGAGCTTCCTATGAGAATATCTTTTGGAGTATTGATGGAGAGCTTCTTGTGAGAGATTCTTGAGCATTTTTGGTGTGGAACACTTGAGAATATTGAATATATATAGGTGAATAAGGTAACCAAGGATATATAAGCCTAGTTTTAGAAGGAAGGTGAAGAAAATAAGGCCAAAATGCAAGGAAGGATAATTTCTTTTGATGGTGCTTTCTAAGGTATGTTATTTATAGGTCATCTCACCATTTTCGCTATAAATTTATTTCTATAATGATTTAGACCATGAAATTGATATTCCATTGTGAAAACATATCCAAGTATCTGTGGTAAAGAATTCATCTTGTGGGTCGTTGTATTTTGGGAGTTACACTCCATGGAAAATAGGGTTTGTGGCTAGTCCTGAAACTAGTCAAAAAAAGGTGTTTCGAGTAAAAACGTCATAATGTCTTCATAACAAATCCAAATTCAATGAGACCAAATGTTTTGGTTAGTTTACAGGATGTAGTATGGTTTGTAATAGTTTCATATCAATTAAATTAACATTTTGTGTAGTCAACGCTCTACAAGGTCTCTCTCTAGAATAAGCCAGAATTCAGCAAGGTGTGCCATTTTTGCTATAAGGCCTTTTATGAGAGGTTCCAAGTAGTTCCACATGGAGGAATTTCACAAAACAAACTGAATAAAATTGTGTATAATTTCAAATATTTATTCATTATAGGTACAAAGTTATGATTATTTCAAGTTGGGGTTGTTGACAAATCCAAAACTACTCATGGTTGAGACAAGCAGTTGATGAGTTGGCACATACATGAGGTGTATAGTTGATGATGTTGGTACATATTGATGAGTAATTTTTKATGAKTATTTGACACATGATAGGTATATACTTGGTACATGGTTGGATGCACTTGTTTATGGTACAGGTTGATTACAGGCTATTTGACACAGGTTGGTGCATGGTTGATGCACTTGTTTATGTTGACAGATTGATATATATTGAGAATTGTTGCCTCATCTCATTTGGTGMTAATAATGTGAGTTGAGTCTTTCATATAGATCTGGTGCTCTTGYAGAGTTGTACTCTATTCAGTTGTTGCTGAAAAACCCCTGGATTGAAGTCCGTAATAAAAAGAAAAATTGTACATACATCTTGTGTTCTTTGTGTTCCTTGTGGAAATGATTTGTTGATGATATGTTGCTGATATATGTTGTTGTTATGTATTCACATCTAACTGATTATAAATGAAAACAATGAGTAATGAGAAAATTTTGAATGTTAACTAAGGAGTTTTTGTGTAAGAGGGAAATTTTGGGAAAAACACCCACACACTCATTCACCCCCCCCCCCTTCTAAGTGTGGTAGGTGTGTCCAACAGAATCATGTCTTCATCCTTTCCTATGTCATTTTTTCCTAGTTTTATTTAATGATATCCTCATCTATAGTAAAACTTGGCAATCACATCTTTCCCATGTGGTTCAAGTACTACACTTATTGTCTAAGCACCAAATGTTTCTCAAACAGTCAAAATGCGCTTTTGGAGCCTCTTAGGTTGAGTACCTAGGTCATATTATTGGTAAGGATGGTGTATGTGTGGATCCAAATAAAAATAAAGCCATGAAGGATCGGCCTCACCCTAAAACTCTTAAACGTTTGTGTTGTTTCTTGGGTTTAACAGGCTATTATCACAAGTTTGTTCAGAATTATGGTAAAATTGTAGCTCCTCTCACTAATCTTCTTAAAAAGAATTCTTTCGGTTGAAATTTCACAATTAATCAATCCTTCCAAGCTTTGAAATAGGCTATGTGCATGAATCTTGTTATGGAACTATCATATTTCACCAAGACTTGTGTCCTAGAATGTGATGCTTCAGGGAAAGGAATTGGGCAGTCTTCATGGAAGATGGTGAACCTTTGTCTTTCAGTAGTAAATAAATTTCGGAGAGGCATTTGGGCCAATCCACTTATGAAATTGAAATATTGGCTATTATACATGAAATAGATCTCTATAATCCTTATCTTTTGGGAAATGCTTCCAAATTAAAATTGATTTTCGCATCCTGAAGTATCTTTTGGAGGAACGCATTTCATCCCATGAGAAACAGAGATGGGTAACCAAGATATTTGGTTATGATTATGATATCAATTACAAGTAGGGAAAATCAAATGAGGTTGTTGATTCTCTTTCATAGAAATATGAAGAAGGAGGATCCCTCTTTTCCCTCTCTTTTATTGTAGCATATTGGCTACAATTCATTCATCGGGAATGGTTGCAAGATCCCAAACTTTATGGCCTAATCCAACAATTGCAACAACATACTGAAGCCTCTCAGGGGTACTCTTGGAAAAATGAGGAGCTTCACTATAAAGGTCACCTATATTTAAGAAAACATCATCACCTTAAATACATTGTGCTATCAAAAGTTCATGCTTCACCCATAGTTGGGCATTCATGCCTTCAGAAAACATATGAATGGTTCAAAATTTATTTTTTATAGGAAGGAATGAAACCTAACACCTGAACATTTATGGTTGAATTTGATATGTGTTAGCACAATAAGGTAGAAATAGTCAAAACTCTAGGAACACTCCAACCACTACCTATTCCACGTTCTATATGGATAGGTATTTCTATGGAATTCATTGTTGGATTACCAAAATCGGGCAATAAGTCATTCATCATGGTTGTAGTCGATCGACTTTCCAAATATGCTCATTTATGTTCCCTCCAACACCCGTTCATCACATCCATAGTGGATCAATGTTTTATGGATAATATATTCATACTCCATGGCATGCCTCACTCAATTTTCTCTGATTGTGATCCAACTTTCACTAGCACTGTTAAATCTCCAAGGAACCCAACTACATATCATCATGACCTGTCATCCTCGTACTAATAGACAAACTTAAACTATCAACAGGTGCTTGGAAACATATTTATGGTATTTTGCATCTAACAGACACACTCAATGTTCTCAATGGTTACCACTAGATGAATGGTGTCACAAAACATCTTACCATGTTGCCACTCATGTGACTCCCTTTGATACGATCTATGGTCAAAAGACATCATATGTTATCTCCTAAATTCTTGGTGTATCCAAGGTTCAACATGTTTATCACACACTTATAGTTTGAGTGTCCATTCTCCATACCCTCAAAGAAAATTTGGTAATGCATAATAATTGCATGAAAAAATAAGAATATTAGGGTGATTCATAGCATCAATTTGTTGAAGGGGACCATATGTTTCTTTGTCTTCAACCATATAAGAAAACTTCCCTCGAAGTTGAACACTATCAGAAACAAGATCCCAAGTTTTACGGTCCTTATAGAATTATCAAACATGTGGGGCTCATGGCCTATCGGTTATCTCTCCCTAGACACTCTAAGATCCATTCTATTTTTCGTGTCTCTTACTTAAAGAAAGTGATTGGAACTAAGTTCTAGACTCAAAATAGTCTCCCTAAATTGGATGAAGAAGGATCCATTTGGATGTAGCCCAAGCATTATTGGAACATCACGAGTGTCATCTCCATCAATGCACCATCAAGGAAGTTTTAGTTTAGTGGAAGGATACACCACCAGAAGATGCCACATAGGAGTCAGCTACCATTTTGCAAAAAATTGCCCATCTCAATCCTTGAGGACGAGGTTGTTTTTCAAGGGGAGGGAAATATAGGGAGATAAATTCTCTAACACTTCACATAGGTAGAATATTTCTATATAATAAGGCTAACATTAGTAAATAAGGCCTATATAATAATGTGAACAAGTCCGATATAAGAAGACTTAATAGAATTTTTTGCTTTAAGAAATATCTTCCTCTGGAATGTTCTTTTGAAGATAGAATTAGCATAAATAAGAGTAGAAGGAATGAGAAATGTTTTTCTGGAGAATTATTTTGTAACTGAGATCTTCTCTGCAGGAGTTTTCCCCCTCGAAGAGGCAAGTGAACTTGGATTTATATCAATAAAGGTATCATTTATGGCGTTATTTTTCTTTATATTATGTCATTTTTGTTGGTATTCAACATAGTTATTATGTTCTACTTTGCATAATATATCTGGTACCTTACATAATCTTGATAAAGGTTTAGTCAAACCTTCCTTCAAATCCCCTCAACATGACCACTATTCTTGAGGATGGGTCAACTAACCCTTCTTTAGGTTCCTCCTTGACATGAATATTATTCTTGACGATCGGTCAAATCAACACTTCCTTGGGCTCCTCGACAATGAGAATACTATGCTTTATAAAGTGTTAACCAACCCTTCCACAAGATCCTCATAGACCTAAATACTATGCTTGAATAAGGGTTGGCTAACCCTTCCTCAATATCGCTATCAATGTGAATATTATTCGTAAATAAAGGGTTAGTTGGCCCTTCTATGGAGAAGGGTCAAGAAGGATTGATCGATATTTCTATGGATAAGGGTCAGATAACCTTTATCAACAAAGACATTATTTCCATAAGATAACAATTCTAGGGTGTAGATCATGAAAAAATGCCCCCAAAATAATCATTGAAAAAGGACTCTAGATGACAAAGTTATGACCTTTCAAAAATCAATGTTCTTCTCCTTTAGCGAAAATGGTATGTCAACCCTTCTCCAGGCTTCCCTCAATGAGAATAATATACTTGAGGAAGGGTTAGTGAACCATTTATTGAGCTCCTCCTCTATGAAAATACTATACCCAGTTAAGGGTCAACAAATCCTTTCCCATAATCCCTCTCGATTATAGTAATAATGTTGAACAAGGTTCAACCAACCCTTACTCGATCTCCCCCTTGACACAAATACTATACTTCAGGAAGGTTTAACCGACCCTTCCTTGAGTTCCCTGGTGATGAGAATACTATTATTGAATAAGGGTCAACTTACCCTTCCACATGATCCCCATAGACATGAATACTATGTTTGAACAAGGGTCAATGGACCCTTCCTTGGGATCACCTTCTATGTGGATACTATGATTAAGGAAAGGTTAGTCGTATATGGAGATGGATTGAAAAGGATCATTCAACCTTTATATGGAAAATGTTCAGCAAACCCTTCTCTAGAGGGACCTGATTTCATAAACTAATAACTCTAGTGCATAACGCACAAAACATTACCCAAAAACAAAAATCATTGAAAATGGACTCTAAATGACAAAGTTGTGACCTTTTGAAAAAAAATGTCCTTCTCCTCTACTGAGATGGGTTGGCCAACCCTTGTAGTGAGAAGGGAGGAGGATGAATCAAGGGTTATATTTTTTTCTTTGATTTCAAATACAAGGGGAGACTACAGATGTAATAATGATTGCAAGATGGAAATTGTTGAAATATTGTTTTTGGATTTTTGATGCTCAGTTTGGATACCTTAAATTTGAAGGAATTTTTACCATATATACCTAGCTCAAATTGGAGCATAGGTTATATGGTAGGAAATTTTATTCAGATACCTTTCCAATGGTATATGGAATTTCCTCTAATTCCCTATGAATGAGGAGATATGAATTTTTCCATCCGACAACCTAGCCAAAAAAATTGTCGTCTTAATCAGTCTTTACAGGTCGGCCCTGAAAGTGAGGGAAAAAATACTATAAATACAAAATAGATGTTTTCATTTGAAGATTAATCAATCAAGATATCAAGTATGAGGCGCATAGAAGAGATCCGAGGTGTGTTAGAGGATTTGGGGTGTCTTTTGGGGATCTAAAGGTGTGAAAGGGAAATCTAAGGAGTTTTATGTAAGGTACCAAGTCTATTATAATAGTAGAAAACATAAATATTGTAGAGAATAATAGCATAAAAACACAATATATGAAACCACAACACCAAAATAATACCTTTGTTTATAGGAAACATTTTTCACTTGCCTCTTCGAGGAGGAAACCTCCAGCAGAGCAGCGCTCTATTACAATAATTCTCCAAAAAAAACTTCTCATGTATCCTACTCTTATTTATACTAATAATATCTTCTAAAGATCCTTATAGAAGTGAAAACTTGTATTAGGTTTTATTACATTGACTTATTCCAATTTATTAAGTAGGACTTATTAACTAATTTTGGCCTTTATTACATGGAAATATATTATTCTATATACATGAGGGGTTAGGGAGGTTAGGTTCCTAACATTCCTCCCGCTTGAAAAAGGGCATTTCCATCAATGCTTGAGATGAGGAAATTATTGCAGAATGGTGGTAGGATCCCAAGTGGCATCTTCTGGATTTGTATCTTTCCACTGCACTAGCACTTCCTTGATGGTGCGCTGACAGATATGATGCTCGCATTGGTCCAAGATTGTTTGTGGATGCAACCAAGTGGAACCTTCTTCATCCAACTTAGGGAGATTGGTTTTAGTTTGGAACTTAGTACCAATCACCTTCTTTGATCATGAGACATGAAAAACATGATGGACCTTAGAATGACTAGGAAAAGTTAATTGGTAAGCCATGTGCCCCACTCATTTGATAATTTTATAAGGACCATAAAATTTGCGAGTAAGTTTCTGACAGTGGTATATTTTGAGGGAAGTCTACTTATAGGGTTGCAGATGAAGAAACACATGGTCCCCTTCATCAAATTATCATTCGAAATGACCTTGATATGCTTGTTGCTTCATAGGATTTCAAGTCACATCCAAATTCTTTTTGAGTGTGCGTAGAATGGCTTCACGAACTGCAATATTTTTTTCATCCTCTTGAACCTTCAATACACCTAGAATGTAGGAGAGAACCAATGGTGGCTTTTGTCCATATACTTCTTCAAAAGGATTCATGTGAGTAGCTATATGTTAAGATGTGTTTTACCACCATTCAACAAGGGGTAACCACTGATCCCATTGATTATGTCTCTCATATGAATAACACCTAAAATAGGTTTCCAAACACTTGTTGACAACTTTATTTCGGCCATCAGTCTAGGGATGATAGGCAATGCTAAGATGAAATTGGGTTCCCTGGAGATGAAACAATTATCTCCAAAAAATGATGGTAAAAGTGGGATCTCGGATAGAGATAATATAATGAGGCATGCCATGAATCTTGAAGATATTATCCATAAAACTTTGAGCCAATATGTATGTTGTGAATGGGTGTTAGAGAGAACAAAAATGAGCATATTTGTAAATACAATCAACTACCACCATGATGATTTATTTGTTGCCAAATTAGGTAAGCCAACGATGAAGTCCATATAAATATCCTACCAAATAATTGACATAATCGAGAGTGGTTGCAGTGTGCCCATAGTCTTGAATTTTTCTCCCTTATTCATTTGATATACATCACATTCATCCATAAAGGTGTGTACATTCTGTTTCATACCATACCAGAAAAAAAAGAACATTTGACCCTTTCATAGATTTTGGTGAAACCAGAATTCCCAGTGGTGGGGGAAGCATGAAGCTCTGAAATAAACGTAGATTTAAGTTTCCACTATTTTCTTAGATACAAATGGCCTTTGTAGTGAAGCTCTTTATTGTGCCAAGAGTACCCTAGAGAAATTGGATAATTGTCTTGCAACTATTGGATAAGGCTAGAAATTTTGGGGCCTTGCAACCATTCTCGATGAACAACTTGGAGCCAATCTGGTACAATGAAGGAGAGAGAAAAAATGGACCCTTCATCTTCATACTTCCGGGAAAGATCATCAACAACCCAATTTTATTTACCCTTCTTGTAAATTATCTCATAATCATATCCAAATAGCTTGGTCACCCATTTTTGTTGCTCTAGGGTGGAAATTCATTGTTCCAGAAAATGCTTGAGGCTTTGATGATCTATTTTAGTTTGTAATCATTGGCCCAATAGATAATGATGCTAGAGATCCACGACATGTATAATAGCCAAAATTTTCTTTTCATAGTTTGATTGGCCCAAATGGAACTTTGATAGTTTTTTGTTGGTGAAGTCCATCTACTGTACTTATTACATGAGAACTGCACCAATTCCTTTCTAGGAAGCATCACATTCCAGGACATAAGTATTTTTGAAGTTGGGAAGGGACAAGACAAGATTTTTGTACATATCCTCTTTCAAAGAATGGAAGGATTGATTAGTTGCAAGAGTCTGATTGAAAGAATTCTTTTTAAGGAGAGCAGTGAGAGGTGCTACAATTTTGTCACAGTTCTTAGCAAATTTGTGATAATACCCCAAAAAACCCAGAAAACCACGTAAGATCTTAAGAGTTTTTGGGCAAGGCCAATCCTGCATAGCTTCAATTTTCTTAGGATCCACCCTTACACCATCCTTGTCTACAGTATGACCCAATTAATCTAGTTATGAGGCGCCAAGGAACATTTAGATTGTTTGAGGAAACGTTGGTGTTGAGAAAGGAGATGGAAAACTTGATCCACATGGGAAATATGGGTTGTCCATTGTTGAGGAAAAGATATGAAATGATCTTACTCAAGCAATTTTAGATCCTGTTTGGCTAAAGAAAGATAGATGGGAATATCACCCTATGTTTATAGCCATCAAAATTAGAATCCTAACTCACAAGTATTAATTACAAGTGTTTAGGTTGTTTTTTTTATAAATAAAAGCTTGCTGGAAAGTTCATTATTTATGTTATCTTCTAAACATAACAGATGCTGATATAAAGATAGATACATAAGTAAAGACACCAAGTCAATATTCAAAACAGACGAGACATAAATCAATCCTTTATTTCATTCCAATTCATCAAAAGAATCATTCTCTTTACAAAATTTCCTGAGCAAGTTTTGGTCCAAAGTCAAACTTAGATGTCCCCAATGAAACATACAAAAGGACTTATGACAGAAAGTAAAAAATTGAACTTTAAAAGCTGGATCATCTCTCCACATATTTTTTCCCACTCGACTCTGCACAATAGCCTTTGCCAGTCATGAAATTTAATTCACAAACAGACAAGTCTACACAAACTATCAAAGATAGATCAACACCTCTGAGAAACAAGTGTCTGAATGATGTAATTCATCCCTAAATCTTGTTGTCTACAATAGGACCCTGCTATCATAAAAAAGAATTAGGCTTCTAATTAATTAAGCAATGAATGAAAACTGAATTATCTCAACAAAACTCAAAGATCAAACCTTAGTATGCTTCTCCTTCTATTCTCCTCTTGTTCCTCCCTTTCCTTTTTCCTTTAAGAAAATTAGAATTGGTTGGAGTAGTTGAACTACTTCCTTATTTAAGTTAACTAAAACCCAACCAACTTTTTAGTTAAGGGGGAAAAGTAATAAATCATAATAAGGGTTTTTAAATAATAATAACTAGTAGCTGGGACCCCTTGTAACTCCCTTTAGCTTTTAAAAATCATAACACAACTAGTTATTAAAACAAAACATCCATCCTTGTGACTCCCATCATCACATTCATATTTGACAATTTATATCAATGATAATTGAAATTATTTCCAAAAATATATTACCCATATATCCAAAAAATAACGTGTTGTCCAAAATTTCAGAAGTCAATTGTTCTCGACCATAAATAAATAAAAACTTAAAATCCATATTTTCCACTCTCGGGGGCAATATTTCCCTTGTTTTTGTTGTCACCTTTTGATCTCTCTGAATTTTCCTTAGGCTGTGTGGAGCCTTTAGGCCTAATCTCACTAATCACATGAGAGCAATCATCTCTAAAATGCATGCAGGAGGACACAGATTTATCAGAGTCATCTGAGGGTGAGGAAGGGGCAGCAGTGGCTTTTCCTTTGTCATGAGCATGGTGGGCCTCGATTTTAAACCTTTTACTTGCATGAGAAGACTAAACTGGTGAGTGGACGGGGGCATCTTGGACAATTTTATTGATAGGTGGGGGAGTAGGTAAAGACAAGTTAGGCCAGCTAGGATGTTGGGAGACTGATGGGTGGACAATCTCTTGCCATTCACGGTTTTTGAGGACTGCAGGTTGCAGTGAGACATGAGGAGGCACGGGGATACGAGGGACCTGTGGATCTTGGAAGGGAGGCCTTTCACACCTAAGTTGGACCACTCCTTTCCCAATTCAGTTAAAAAACCCAGTTTGAAATAGTTGGCATAACCCTTGCAACTCTGCATCAAAGTCAATAGAGAATCTTGGCCTTCTAGGGCCCTTGTTCCAATTACCTCTTCCTCGGTTACCCCTACCATGGCTACCTCTATTGAAAACGCTTATTCTTGTATGCATAATTGATTAGCAAATAGTTTATTTAACAACCATACATGACAACTCTTTTAAATATGAAATAAAATTTGGCTCAACAACATATCAGACTCATGTAATCCAATCCATACAAACTGTTTAGTAGTTTCGAATGAGCAAGGGGTGAATAAGGGTTATGGGATATGCGAGGGGTTGTATTGAGAGAAAAATGTTAACATGCGGGGGGGAATATCATGATTACTGCTCACAGACAACAAAACATCAACTGTAACATAAACCAAAAGAATATATCACTGTAATCCATCCCTGTGATCCTTAAACTGTCATAATACAAAACTCATCTTAACCATAATTAAATTTTAATAACATGAAGTGGATAGTGAATATGGGAAGGAAAGGGGAATTGTAACTACTGAAAAGTGGAATAATGGTAGGGGAAAAGAGCGGATACTGTTTGAAAAACCAATTAAGTAATCCATAAAAGTAGTTTTGTATTCAATACAACTATTCCATCATCAATTAAATAATTACTATGTCCAATTAAACAATATTGTGTGTTAAAACTTGTTCATTGTCCACATTCAATTTTCTTAAAATCCTTCAATTAACACAGAATAATCATACTCAGAATCCTCATGACTTCGCCCATCTTGTTAAAAGACTTTTGTTTCTTTTTCATTTACTTCCCTTTCATATTTAAAATAAAATCCAATGCATACACAGTCATTTGGTTTTAACTTCATTCAGCATAAAACATCACCACTGCCCATCATTTAATTCCTCAAATAAAACACACACACAAGCTCTTTTAAAACGTGCCCGATTCAATTTATTCAACCAATTTAACAATTAAATCGCAATGAAATCATACTACTAAAAACCTCGTTCCCATATCTGATGGTGAAATAAAACGATACGATGCATGATATCCATAAATTATACACAGTATATAGTCAAGCCACAATTATCAATTTATACCACATTGTAGGAAACACACAGACCAATGCATAACACAAAGAAGAATTTATGTGACTGTACATATCCAATTACTCCCAATCAACCAATTAAACCATGATGAGTTATCGAGTCAACTATCATAATAAAATAATGCAACAACTATATATCAATTATCATTTCCGATTACAACTGTGTAATCAATCTGATCAAACAGAGATGAGACAATAATAAAAACCACTGTCAACTCTACTCAACCAACTCATGAAAGTCAAAAAGATAATTGACAGGGTGTAACTCGTTCAGTTCATCAAAATCGGGCTCTTTAACTGATGAAAAAAAAACCAAGGGTTTTCTCGAGTGAACCAACACAGGAAGACTAGAGGTTGACTTAGGTGAGAAACCCTTGAGACAAGAACGATGGAACCACGTGCATTATAACCCTTAGGTTGTATGATAGGGAGATATCTTGACACCAGGCAGGGTATACTAGATGACGAGGAGAAGAGGCTCCTTACTGGCCAATAACCAACATGAAGAACACGCAGGGGTATAACCCTCAGGGTTTTCCCCAAAAGATGAATAATGTTGATAGAAATGTAGAGCCCAAGTAATAGAAACCGACCCTAAAGAAAGAATTTTGTAATAATATCCATCATAACCAACTATGCAGATACCAATAACATAAAACGAGCCCAAAACAAGGTGGAAAACTATATGCAGTGACCCAAAGGTGGTTAAAAAATTACACAGCAACCCCATTACATTGAATCCGATCGGGTGTGGTTACAAATATTGTGAGGAGATGGCCAACAAGTCTAGATAGAATGAAAACCTCCAATAAAAACCCATAGAGACAACAGAGAGCCATCACGGCTTCCACCACACAAAACAATCAATGAAATCGCGACTTCAACCATCAAAATTTCCAATTGCAACGAATAATAAAAACAACCATTCCATAGAAACACCACGAGTTTACAGAGTTTCCAGCCTCAAGAAAAGCACAGACCAATACATCATCGAGCCAATATTTATTTAATAAATAGAGTGAGTTCATGTATGGGAGAAAAAAACATACCTGTAACCAAATGGCCTTAAAAATGCATGCTTGGTCGAGTGGTTCCTTCCATGCCTGAATATCAAAGCTTAACCACAACAAAGATCGAATGAACAATAACCAAGATAGAGTGAAGGCTAGTGGGAGAAGTATGGAGTGATGTACATTTATTGCAYGTCGCTTCCATCCTCCCTTCATTCAATTATGTAGTACACGATAGCCATCCAAGCATTAATCCATCCCTTTAATCCATGCATCGAAAATYGCATACATTGCTTGCCAAATGCACCACCTGATCCATACTAACCATTAATCCAAAACATACTATAACATATATCACATGTGCCTTCATATAACTCAATACAATCGTATAGCCACTAMCATTGCTAGTTATGACTAACATCAACCCCTTTAAATTTCAATTTCACATAGTATAGCATAGCATATTTTTGTTTTTTGGATCTATTCCATATTGCTTTTGGTCTCTTGTTGTAACTAACATGTGTATTGTGCAAGTGGAACAAGTGACGAATCATGGCTACAATAGCAATGTAATTCCAACGAACATAAACCATTGATAACATGGATTTAGAGCTTAGAGTAATGAAAACAACACATAAAATCCATTATCCATCTTTCATTAAGTCGCAAATAAAGCCAGTATTTCATCATCAATCATGTAGAACCCTGTAAGCAGTGTCGAACAACAACATAAATTTGTAATAAGACTATCTCTGATCCTCTAATATACAAGGGGGTACCACCTACTATTATTATATATCATTGGCATAGTTTAAATAATAGGCTTAGCAATACTTTGCAGGCGAAATCCTCATTGCGATATTAATCATCAACAAACTAGCGAATCCATAGGGAAATATGTTTCCAATAGATTAAGAACTCAAAACACATGGTTTCACAGACCAATAACAACGAACCAAGAAGATATAACCAGAATGATTATGCAAGAGGGGGAAGTGAGCGGATTTAATGAAAAAATGACCGGGAATTCAGGAATCACTCATGGAAAATGTTAAGTATGAGGGAGTTTATCCCTGTATGCATAATCATTCATCCAGAACTTGCTCTTTACTTCAAGGAGAAAACATTATGGACTTGCTCTTTTAAATTCTAAAATGGATGGAGAAATGGAAAGTAGAAGCGGGAAATAACCAATTTCTTTATAAGACAACAGTGAAAGAAGATAAAAAATTCAATTATGATTTCATGGGAAACATCATAATAGTTGTGTAAGCTTGATTGTTATTGACTAACAATACCTTGCAGGAGTGTCACTATGGCAGAACTGATCCAACATCTTATTTTTGACCAAAAATCAACTAAAAGATGAAAAAACAATAAAAATCATGAGAGAATCAAGATTACAAAATTTTAAACAACAGAAAATAAAACACAAAAATTGCAAAAGTAGCATGAAGCTATTAAAAAGAAAAACAGAAATGAAACTACTGTCAAAGAATAAATGAAAAACAGTGGAAAATGAAAGCAGAGCTAGTCTACTAATATACAGAAATTCCAAACAACATTAAAACCTTCAAGTTGGTTCCACGTAATGTGTCAAGTGAGAAACGTTAGTGTTGTAGGTGAAAAATCACTCCTGTAAATCCTTTAGAATGTAAGAGTTAGTACCTAGGACAAAAACAATCTTGAAAGGAACCAGCCATAATTTTTGAAAATTTGAATCTCTTCCCCTATCAACATGTGTTGAATCCCACAACAGTACCTTCTCATTGACTTTAAATTTAACATTTTTGAAACTCTTGTTGAAATATTTCTTAATAGTCTATTGTCTCCTTCTTATATTATCCAAGGAAAACATCCTTTGCTCTTCTAAAGCTAGGAGTGCATTTATCCTTTTTGAAATATCAAAAGAATTTAATTCTTCAATCTGGAGCATCAACCTTAAGGAAGAAAGTTCCAGTTCAGTAGGCAGGAGGGCTTCTTGACCATAAACAAGATGGAAAGGAGTGAAACCTGTGCTTACCTTGGCGGTAGTTCAATCTTCCCAAAGGGTGTAAGTGAGGAGAGTATGCTATTGACAAGGATTATCTTCGATGAGCCTTTTGCACTAGATTGTTTTTGGTAGACTCAGCCCGCCCATTCCCTTGGGGATAATAAGTTGATGAGATGAAATGTTTAACCCCCAACTTAGCTAAAAATTGGGTCAACTTAGTAGAAATGAAAGAGGGACCATTATCTATAATAATTTACAATGGAAGACCAAATATGGAAAATATGTTATTTTCAAGGAAAGAGATTACTTGATCATCTGTTGAATGCTTAAGTGGGACAACTTCATCCCATTTTGTAAAATAGTTTGTAGTTGTCAAAATAAAAAATTGTCCTACTGAATATGGAGGATTAATAGGACCAATGAAATATAATCCCCACTTTGAAAATGGAAAGTCTGGGAGGACATGTTGTAATGGCATGGCTAAAAGGTGTTCTTTCCCAGAAAATTTTTGGCACTTGTCACAATATCTTGAAAAACATAAGAGTCATGAAATATTGAAGGCCAATAGTATCCTTTTCTAATATTATTGAAAGCAGTGGTTTTAGCAGAAAAATGACCTCCTACATGAATGACATAATTTGAAGAACCATGAGTTTCTTGCAACAACTTATGTGTGTGTTCATCTTTTACACAGCGAAGAAACACACCATTAGCAGATATTCAAAAAATGAAATCTCCTATAATGACGTATCTTGCAGATTCAAGGTGGAGTCTTCTTCTTTGATGAGTGTCTAAGTTGTCTGGGCATATTTGGTTTCGTAAGTAGTAAACTAGATTCTTGTAGCAAGGATGTTCAAACAAGGGAAGAATCTGATTTTCAATGTAGAATAGGTTTGATAAGAAACTATCATGTTCATCGATTTCTTCACTATTCTCAACATGTTGAGCTAAGTGAAGGGCTAAGTCACTGCCTTTGATAGTGGTAGAAGTCACGATATTCAAAAAAATGCTCCTGGATATTGGCAAGCCAATGTGCAAGATTCCCTGAAAGATAAGTCTGTGAGAGAAAAAACTTGACAGCAGGTAAAGGGACTTTTACCAATGTATGCTTACCTAAGACGAAGTGGAGAAACTTTTCAACAACTTTAACAAGAGATAAATCATGTTTATCAATAAAAGAATATTTAAATTCATCATCAGACAAACTTTGACTCATGTAAGCCATTGGTTTTTCATTACCTTGGTCATCATTTTGCATGAGGACAGTAGAAACTGCTTCCTTGGTGGCATTACTATATATCGTGAATTCCTTCTCAAAATTCGGCTTCGCCAAAACCGGTGCATAACTGATTTATTTCTTGATTCCTAAAAAATCATTTTCGGCATCATCCTTCCAAGAAAAAGAATGATCTTTCTTAAGAAGATTATGAATTGGTTTGACCATCATAGCAAAATATGGAACAAATCTACAAACGAAGTTAATAAACCCCATAAAATATTGAACCTCCTTCTTCGAAAAGGGAGTAGGCAGATTAAGGATAACAACAATCCTTTCGGTATCAATTCTTATTCCTGAATCAGAGACAATGTGTCTAAGGAGATTTCCCTCGGTAACACCGAAAATGGACTTAGAAGGATTTAGAGAGATGCCAAATTTCCTACATCGCATGAGAAATCTTCTCAGATGACCAAAATGATCTGATCGGGTTTTAGACTAGACAGTTAAGTCGTCGAGGTAGATCTGAATGATCTTGCTGATCAAATTGTTGAAAGCTATTTGCATATCTCTTTGAAAAGTGGCACCTGCATTAGATAAGACAAAAGGCATACGTTCATAAGAAAAGGTACCCCATTGAGTAATAAAGGTGGTTTTATATTTATCTTCCTTTTTCACCTTTATTTGATTGTAACTGGAAAAACCGTCAAGTAAGGACATCATTTGTGACCTTGCAACTTGCTACAAAATCATTTCCATGTTAGGGAGAGGAAAGTGATATTTTATACTAGCTCGATTTAATGCATGAAAATCAAATCATAATCTGATCTAACTGGTTGTTTTTTGAACAGGAACAAAATTTGAAACCCATTCAGAATATTTGAACGGAAAGATGATTCTAGCCTTCAAGAGTTTTTCCAACTCCTTTCGAATAGTTGCTTCCAATGCAGGGTTGATAGGTCTTTGTTTTTTCCTAACTAGTTTTATGCCTTCCTTGATGGGGATGGCATGTTGTATAAGAACAAGATAAAAACCACAAAGATCCTCATAATACCAAGAAAAAACATCTTGAAATTCACCAAGTAGCTTGTCAAATTTCATCTTCTCTTCATCAGAACATTTTGCACCTATTTTAACATTCTTTGGAGAATCGGGTGTCCCAATGTTCAAGGATATGGTTTCACCCACCTTCCTTTTTGAATCCTCTTCTTTTTGTTTCTCTTTATTGCCTACATCACTCGACAAAAATGAACTCTCTAGAGGATTCAAGCCCTTATGAATCTTGTTATCTTCTATGGATATAATTTCCTTGGGCTTATAAGGCTCATTTCGAATGAAAGCACAGATGGTCTCATTGCTAGGGAATACCATCCCTATCCATGAGATCACCCATTGGCGATCTTGCGCATTGGTCTCATTGCTAGGGAAGACCATCCCTATGGTCTCATGGGCGATCTTATCCATAATATTTATAGAAATATAAAAAGGTGTATTTTTTACAGGTTATATAAAACTATGTACACCTACTTTATTTGCAGATGAATCCTCTTCGTTTACCTATTCATAGAGGTTGGCTACAACGAAATCTTTTACTTCCATGAATTTTTTCAGATGCCTCTGTTGTTTAGGAACAACAACCATGTCCAAAAGGGTTGCATCTTCTTTGATGTTGGCCAACTGATTTAGGATATTTTATTTAGAAGAGGGGAGGGGGGAGGTAATTCCTTGACTCTTAGGAACCTTAGGGACCTCAACAGTAGCAGTGGGTGAGGATGAGCTCGTGTTAGAATGATTTCGGGGAGGATCATATTTGCCTTTGGAAGAATAGGATTGTTTCCTAGTATTGATGATCATGACATCTTCTCACTCTGAAAAATCTAGGACAACGATGGTAGTTTCCAGTCATTTACCAAATATATTATCTCTGGCACTCTTCTTTACCTCACATGTGGTCTCCTCATGGTGTTCCTTTCAAAATTTACACCAACTTCGAGGCATGATAGCTTTAGGCTGAAAATCATTTTCAATTAGATTTCTAAAGGGGGGTGCAGAAGAGGATGAAGCTCTAGGGTTGAGAGGGGATACATTTCCCTTTTGCTCATATTCTATCATACGATTATTCATGTCTTGGACGAGTTGTAAGAGGGCAAAAATGTCTATCTTTTTAACTGATTCTCCTTGAGGAAGACCTGTTCTTTCATGTTGTTCTCCATACTCTAAACAAGTATGTAGAGTGGAACCGAGGTTATCAATGGATTTTTCCTCAAGCCTATGATGATAGGGAGAAGGTAATGCATTGTAGTAATGCATGAAAGAGGCTTGGTTCTGAGGTCGAATGAGTTCAAGAATTTGATTGTATAACCTAGTGAAACGCAATTTGAAAGACTTGATGGTCTCACCATCCTTATAGGCGATGTTATTGTATTCCTGTAACTGCTTAGCTGGGATTTTAGATTTCCCATAAGTGGATCTGAACCAATATACTAAATCCTCCCAAGTAGACAGAATCTTAGGAGAAACATCAAAGAAATTGGTCACCGGCTTTCCTTCCAAGGAATTGAAAAATAAGTGCATTTAGGTATCATTGTCATTTTCCCCTATGTTGTGACAGGCATTATAAAATGCCACCATATGTTCATTTGTAATGAAAGTTTTATTCCCAAAAAACCTAGGAAGATGATCTTTGAATTTATGAAGTGGACAAGTAGCAGGTGTTAGGTTAAGAGGAGAGGAAACATTCCATGGTGTGGATGTCACGTCTTCTTCAAACTGAAAAAGCCTATACTTTTTGATGACTTCAGTAGGGTTTGTGGTAGATTGGAAAAGGATATGGTGGTTGTATAAGCTACAAATCACTGATGAGGTTGAAGAATGAGAGGAGGAAGCACTTCTAGTGCCACCAAAGCCACCACTATATGCCATCTTGTGGATGATAGGTAAGTGGGGAAAAGATGAACTGGATGAATCAGACAAGGTTCTCCTTAGAGAACTTTGTTGGGTTAACAACACAACATTCGTTCTTCCTATTTCAGCAATAGGATTAATTTTAGGTGATAAGCCTCTTCTTCTCCTAGAAACAAGATATTCTAAGGACATTAAAGTAAATCCAAAGCTGAAGAAACAAGAAGGTTATTGTTGGTTTCTAGGCTATCTATGTCTAGCTTCCCATCATTCTTGGGCACTACTGTCTTGTTCAATTGTTGCCCATGAATGATTAAGCTTAGCATGAGTATTAGCAGTTTCTAAAATGGTGTTCAACAAATTCAAATCGATCCTGGTCTGATCTTGAAGACTGGGCTCAATATTGAGATTCCTTGCAACAGGTACATTCATTAAGAAATAAAACAGTCAAAGAATCAATATTATAAAAATAGATGTATTCGATGATAATTGAGCATAAAAAAACAACCAGAGAGATATTGAAGATCTCCCTAGTATGGTCACCAAATAAATGTTGAGGAAAAGATATGAAATGATCTTCCTCAAGCATTTCCAGATCCTTCTTGGTTAAAGAAAGACACACGGGAATATCACCCTATGTTTATAGCCATCAAAATTAGAACCTAACTCACAAGTATTAATTACAAGTGTTTAGGCTGTTTTTTTTATAAATAAAAGCTTGTTGGAAAGTTCATTATTTATGTGATTTTCTAAACATAACAGATGTTGAAATAAAGATAGAGACATAAGTAAAGACACCAAGTCAATATTCAAAACAGATGAGACATAAAGCAATCCTTTATTTCATTCCAATTCATCAAAATAATCGTTCTCTTTAATAAATTTCCTGAGCAAGTTTTGGACCAAAGTCAAACTTAGACATCCCCGATGAAACATACAAAAGGAATTCTGACAGAAAGTAAAAAAATTGAACTTTAAAAGTTGGATCAGCTTTCCACAGATTGTTTCCCACTCAAATCTACACAATAGCCTTTGTCAGTCATGAAATTTAATTCACAAATAGACACGTCTACATAGACTATCAATTATAGATCAACACCTCTGAGAAACAAGTGTCTAAATGATGTAATTCAACCCTGAATCTTGTTGTCTACAGTAGGACCCTTCTATCATAAAAACAAATTAGGCTTCTAATGAAATAAAGAATAAATGAAAACTGAATTATCTCAACAAAACTCAAAGAGAAAACCTTAGTATGCTTCTCCTTCTATTCTCCTCTTGTTCCTCCCTTTCCTTTTGCCTTTAAGAAAATTTGAATTGGTTGAAGTAGTTGAACTACTTCCTTATTTAAGTTAACTAAAACTCAACCAACTTTTTAGTTAAGCGGGAAAGGTAATAAATCATAATAAGGGCTTTTAAATAATAATAACCAGTAGGTGGGACCCCTCGTGACTCCCTTTAGCTTTTAACAATCATAACACAACTAGTTAATCAAACAAAACATCCATCCTTGTGATTCCCATCATCACATTCATATTTGATAATTTATATCAATGATAATTGAAATTATTTCCAAAAATATATTACCCATATATCCAAAAAATAGTGTGTTGTCCAAAATTTTAGAAGTCAACTGTTCTCAACCATAAATAAATAAAAACTTAAAATCCATATTTTCCACTCTGGGAGGCAATATTTCCCTTGTTTTTGTTGCCACCTTTTGATCTCTCTGAATTTTCCTTAGGATGTGTGGAGCCTTTATGCCTAATCTCACTGATCACATGAGAGCAATCATCTCTCAAATGCATGCGAAAGGACAGATTTATCAAAGTGATCAGAGGATGAGGAAGGTGAAGCACTCGCTTTTCCTTTGTCAAGAGCATGGTGGGCCTCGATTTTCAACCTTTTAATTGCATGAGAAGACGAAATTGGTGAGTGGATAAGGGCATCTTGAACAATTTGATTGATAGGTGGGGGAGTAGGTAAAGAAAAGTTAGACCAGTCACGATGTTGGGAGACTATCGGGTGGAAAATCTCTTGCCATCTGTCATTTTCGGGGACTTCAAGTTGCAGTGAGACATGAGGAGGCATAGGGATACCAAGTACCTGTGGAGCTTGGCAGGGATGCCTTTTAGGCCTAGGTTGGGCCACTCCTTTCCTAATCTAGTTAAAAAACCCATCTTCAAATAGATGGCCTAACTCTTACAAGTCTGCATCAAAGTGTATAGATAATATTGGCCTTCTAGGGCCCCTGTTCCAATTACCCTTTCCTTGGTTACCCCTGCCATGGATACCTCTGCTGAAAAATCTCATTGATGTATGCATAATTTATTAGCAAATATTTTATTTAACAACCATACATGACAACTCTTTTAAATATGAAATAAAATTTGTCTCAGCAACATATCAGACTCATGCAATCCAATCCATACAAATTTTTTAGTAGTTTCCAATGAGCAGGGGGTGAATAAGGGTTCTAGGATATGCGATGGGTTGTATTGAGCAAAAAATGTTAACATGTGAGGGAAAAGATCATGATTATTGCTCACAGACATCAAAAAATCAACTTTAACGTAAACCAAAAGAATATATCAATGTAATCCATTTGTGCGATCCTTAAACTGTCATAATATAGAACTCATCTTAACCATAATTAAATTTTAAGAACATGGAGTGTATAGTGAATATGGGAAGGAGAGGGGAATTGTAATTAGCGAAAAGTGAAATAATGGTAGGGGAAAAGAGTGGATATTGTTCGGAAAACCAATTAAGTAATCCATAAAAGAAGTTATGTATTCAATACAACTATTATAGTATCAATTAAACAATTATTGTGGCTAGTTAAACAATATTGTGTGTTAAAACTTGTCTGTTGTCCACACTACTACATATTGACAAAATTTCAATGACCACTTGCAATGAAAGTACTCTTTCATCACAACATGAAAGAGAAAAAGTTCATTTTTTCTAAATCCACCCCGTATTCGTCGCTATCTTGATGCATGTAGTTTGACTAAATTGTTATGCTCAATGTCCGTCTCAAGAGCAACGAATGTAGTTTCTCCATCACAAGAGAGAAAACTGACCTAACCTTAAAAATGACCGTTAAAAATGACCTAAACAATGACCTAAAATAAATAGGTAAAAAAAATAAATATTTTTAGGTCACGGTCATCGCCATTGCGACGATAGTGACCTAAAATTGGACTATAAATATATGACGATTTAAAGATGTTAGGACAATCTTGTTATAACAACGACGGTTCCGAAAGGGTATTTTTGTGCGGAAGAATGCCGCAGAATGTTGTTAGAGGTGGGGAAAAATGTAAAGCGGGTGAAAAGAGTGATGGTAGATGTTATTTCCCTTGTAAAAAATGTTTCCTCAGACATCCCATAAGAATTTTAATGCCAACAGCTACAAAACATTGTAGGAAATATGGGCACATTGATGGTGGATCGAATGAATATCGTCCCATGGTAATTATCTATATATTCATTATTTTTTTTATTTTTTCAATTTTATATAAAATTACATATATGTATAGATATTGTTTGAATTTTTGTTATAGTATACACTAATTTTGCATGATTGTTTGTAATTATAAAGTTAGAGTTGCCCTCTAACTTTCCGCAGAATATTGCACCAATTATTAGTAGAAATGATGTTGTACAAGCTGAGCAACATCATCATGACCAAGAAAATGAGGATATCGTGGAAGAACTAGATGATGGGACAAATCAAGTTAATGATCCCATGGAATAAGATGATGGGACAAATCAAATGATCTAAGATTTGTTTTCGCAGCCGGATGAGGATGGGGAAAATGCTGGTATTTATGATTAACCTCTATTAGAAAAGGCAAATAAATGACTTTATGAAGGATCAAGAGCAAATCTTCTCTCCGCTACATTGTTTCTAGTGAACTTAAAGGTTATGAATAATTTTTCGAACAATTGTATGACACATATACTAAGGTATGTAATATGTTTCATCTCATATTATACATAAATGTTGATTGGTTTCTATTTGTTTTTAGTGTTAATTAATGTGTAAAATAAGAATGCAATTTTTACGATTAATATTCTTACATTAACTAGTTGTTTGTTATGTTGTAGATTGTTAGGTGAATTCTTGTTACCATTGTCAAATATTTTACCTTGCACATATTGAGGTTTGCATGCCATTATGTGAGACATTGGAATGGATTATAAAACTATAGATGCATGTCCTAATGACCATATTATATATTATGGACAACATGCTTCAAAAACAGAATGTTTGCAATGTCTTATCAATAGATATCGAACCGATAAAGTAAAACAAAGGGTGCCTTGAAAGGTTCTTCATCATATTACCATAATTCCATTTTTGCAGCGATTGTTTAGGTGTGAAATCATAGCACAATTTATGGATTACCATGCACGTAACTGAAGTGGAGATGGTGTTCTTTGAATGCCTGCCGATGGTTCTGCATTTAGGGAAATCGAGGGAAATGGGCAGATTTCAAAGATGAACCTCGTAATGTTAGGTTTTCATTGGTAGTTGATGGTGTTAATCCATTTAGAGAGATTAGGTCTATTTACTCAATGTGGCATATTTTTGTTATCAACAATAACATTCCTCCTTGGATTTCAATAAAGAGAGAGAACATAATGTTGACAATGATTGTTCCAGGTATTTGTTTACATTAATTTTTTGAATTTAACATTTTCATTTGTTTCAATTTTTTCATAATATATTTTGTTTATTTATTTAATTATATATATTACATAATATCATTCATTTAGTAATTATGTGTAATTTCAAACAATTAGGTAAGTACCAGGTTAAAGATATGAATGTATATATCGAGCCTCTTATCGACGAGCTACTAAAGTTATGGGTTGGCATCACAATGTATGACATATGTAAACCAATCGGGGAGAATAAATTTAAATTTCATGGAATACTTTTATGGGCAATTCATGATGCCCCTGGAATAACACATTTTTGTGGTATGTAGCATTCTAATATTTCTCTTTAATACTATATAATATTTTAATGTTATCATGGTGCATGTTTAATTTTTAAATAATCTCATCATATAATTGACATTAATCCATTTTTTGCAGGTCTTCAAACAAAGGGTAAATTTGCATGTCCAGTTTGTGGCCCTAAGATAAAGTATCGTCATTCAAAAATTTTAGGAAATATGGTGTTTGATGAGTATAGGCACCTTTTTCCTAAGAACCATAAGTATCATACAACTAAAAAACATATTTTCAATGGGAAAGAAGAGACTGGTTTAAAACCATGAAGAATGACACCTCACTTATGGAGGTTGGAATATAATAGAAATCGTCAAGGTACTCAATTTCATAATGTATCATATATCATGTAATGTTTTAAATGTTTTTTTTAATCATTGAATTTATTTTACCGTATTTGATAATTATTTTTGTAATTTCTTTTATGCTTCATGAAGTTCGAAATCATCATGGAGATATTAATAATGGGCTTCCACGAGGAATGGAATATTATCCCTCTCATTTCATGAGGTTTCCCTGCTACGAGGAGTTAAAAATAGCTCATTTGTTTGATACAATGCATATTGGGAAGAATGTGACTGAAACATTATGGTGAATCATAGATGGTAGGAGGGACAAAGAAAAAAATTTCAAAATTTTTACTGACATTCAGGAAGCCAATCATGCAATGCGAAGTGTGACCCGATATTCAAATAGATCATATGGAGTACTAGACCAAAATAACCTTCCATGGTTATTAACAGAGAAACAAAGCAATGATGTAAAAGAGGTCATTCAAATAATTAAATTTCCCACAAGTTTTTCTTCGAACATAAAAAATATCTTAACAAAGAAAGGTGAAGTTGGTGGGGTAAAAACACATGATTGGCATACCTTCATTAAGGTAAACATTTTGGTATACATATTTATATATATTGGCCTTATAGATCTTTATTTTTTTTTATTTTTTCTTGTCTACTTTGGTCGAAACAAATAACGATTCATTTTGTTGCTACAGTATGTTCTACCGCTATCTCTCCCATATGAATTTGACAACAACGTCAAACACGTTATATATGATCTTGGAAAATACATGAGGTAAGACATAGTTTTGATTTATATGAAAAATGTTCTTTCAAATTATTGTTTTACTTGTAATGTAATGTAATATATTATATTATGTTATGTTGAAACATGTTATTTTTTTTTATCATGATCTCATGTAGATGGTTTTCATTGAAAGAAATCCATGAAGATGATATAAAGTATTGGAAGAGAAAAATTCCTCATCTAATGTGTGAAATGAAAAAGTATATACCTCCTACATTTTTCAATGCACAAGAACACTACCTCATACACCAAGTTGAGGAGATTGAAATTTGTGGACATGTTCACACAAGGTCAATGTGGATGGTGGAGAGGCACTTGAAATCATTGAATGCATTGGTTAGACAAAGAGAATGTTCTGAGAGTTCTATGGTGGAGTGATATATGGTATATCAATCCATGGTGTATATTAGTCAGTATCTTCCTAAATTAGCAGCACCAACTATGCATGCAGTGGATCGCATTTGGGATGTGAACTCCATCAAAATAATTGAAGATCGGGAGCATCTATTGGGGAAAGGTAGAATGAAAAAAATGAGAGGTAATATATTAATAATTGTAAAAAATTATATTAATAATACATATAAAGTTTCATTTTTTCTGTATATGATCATACTCATTAATATATTAATATAATTTATTTCATAAATTAAAAATATTTATAATTACCTACATATTGTACATTATAACTAATATTTAATATTGATGAATTATGTTTTTTTTATTCAATTTCTCTAGAGTGGGATGCACTGCATTTATACATTGAAAACAATCTTGATTGGATGAATGTATGGATTGAAAGATGTAAGCAACATAATGGAGGTAGGTTATCATGGCAACGAATGTCTGAATTGGTTAGAGAAGCTCGTCGTAATGGAGATGCCAATGTTACGTAGAGGGAAATTGATCTAGCATATGGTTTGAAAGATGGACAGGTAAGAAAATTCACCCATTTTATTCAGTTACTTTATATTATATTAGTGTCACTGCATCTGTACTATATTTTTCAAATACTTTCGAAGTTATATAAATATATGTTAATTTATTAATTGACAATGCATCTTTTACATATATGACATATTGTAGTTGAAACACCACAAGGTATGTGGTGCAATGGTCTTAAATTTTGAATTGGATGAAACCAGGAAAACTTCTGATAGTGGGATAACTGAAGTATTCCAATTTACTAATGTTTCCTCTAGGAGTGACAGACATCCCCAATAATCTGAAAATAGATACTATGGGTATTTAAATGATCTACTTGAGTGTGAATTTAATTCTTTCAAATTAGTTATGTTCGATGTCAAATGGTATAGTCTATGAATGCATGAACGTGATGAGGAAGTAACTATTATTCAACATGCCAACAAATTTCCAATGATTAAAACAACGATGTTTGAAAGAGGACATGATCGCTATGTTTTTCCAAGACAATGTGAAGAGGTATTTTACTCAAATGTTCTAGGTGAAAGGGATTGGTCATTTGTTGTTAGATATGATCCAAGAGGAAGGCCAATTAAGTATACTCATTTATAGGAAGAAGATGATATTGAAGATCAAGAAGATGATTCAACAGATCAGACAGAACTGGAAGATCATGGAGGGTCGAAAGATGAAGAAGATGAACAAGATCATGATATAGGCATAGGAGACAATATTGCAATTCCTGATGATGATGTCGATGAAAATATGCTCGAAAATCACATTGATGACGATGATGATATCATCAATCCGTTCAACATCGTTTCAGAACCGGACGATGATACAGTTGTCGAGTTCAATGAAGAAGATCAAGATAGAGAATAAGGATGATTACACAGAGGTTGAGACTGGATTAGGTACATGACTATATAATATTTTAATTTGTATGAATTATTCTCTTAAAATAATTTACTTTAAATGTCATGGGTTAATTATATGTTTTTAAGTTTTATGCGACGTTTTTATATCCTAGGTTACACGTTGTTTAATTATTATTTGAAACCTGAAAATAGTTGTCAATATAGTAAAGTACGTGGTAGACTAAAAATATCATTTAGAAACACATAATTTCTTGTACCTTCATTAATTTTTGTTTTTGTAGTTTCTATGCATGAATCTTAATAGGACGTTGCTTTCGATTATTTTACATTTTATAGATTGGGTTTTGGGAATCAATTGAGAGTGATGTGAGGGGGAGGGGAGGGGCCATGTGAGCTTCCACCTTCACGTGGTTGGCCTTGTTCAGTAGAGGATAAATTATTCTTGAAACCAAGAGAAGCTCTTTCATTTTTATACCATCATGATCGTATAAGATTTCATCAATATTTTTACCTATTTGAATCTTCTTAGAATTGAGATTTGTTACATAGTCATCGAAAAAAGACAAAAGACTTATGTAGCAGATATTAATTTGGTCTTTTTGTGGGACATTTTATTCCATTATTATATTTTGTACAAAAATAACAAGGAACAAAAATTGCATGAGTACTAGACACCGACAACATGGACCTGCGAATCAGGCCAACGTTAAAAAAAAATCCAACTGTATATGTATGCACTGAAATTTGTCAGGGATAGACTACTAGAATGCCTTAATGATATGGGAGGGTTTATGGACACAAATTTGAGTGACACACCCACTTTCTTCCATCATAAATTCATCATGTAAACTATAAACCCTAATTTTCTTTCAAAGTACCCAATTTGGTTGACGGAAGTTTTAGGCTTTCATCAGTCTTTCTTTATTTTGCTTTCAGGTTCTACATTAATGTATATACAATGTATATGCATCATATTTGTAATGAAAAATTCCTCTATTCCGTTGATTGCTTAATCAACACCATCAAGATACTAGAGGCAGGCAATAGTGACATAATGTGAATGGGGCCAACGTTGAAATGTTTTCAAACTGTATCTGTATGCATTGAAATTTGTCATTGATAGACTATTGGCATGCCTTAATGATATGGGAGGCTTTCTGGACTCAAATTTGACTGACACACCCACTTTCGTCCATCATCAATTCATCATGGAAACCATAAACCTTATTTTTCATATGTTCTAGTAGATATGTTAATGATTCCAAGTTTCATATTTGTATTTGACTGAAGATCCAGCTAGCTTGCAAAGTATCAAATTGAGATTTCAAGTTGATAAACCAAATATGAAATGAATCCAAGCATCATTTGATATCATTGCAAGAGAGAGGAATGTAAATAATATTGCGACGAATTTGCTATACTATTGATGAAAAACATTCGTCGATAGTATAGCTAATTCATCGCAAGAATATTGTGTCTAATTAAATGGTGTTACATGATTTTCAAGGAGTGTAGGGATTATAATGTGTTTTAGGGGATACCATTATAAGGGTTAGTGGTCATACATTTCAGTGATTAGGTGTTAGAGGGATACAGGGGTTGAAGTAGTTATAGGTAATAGGTTTCAAAATTAGAATTATATACGCTAGAGATTAGGGTTATAAGGGTTATGCTTGGACATTATGGAATAAAAGTGTTATAGGTTTAGGGTTCCATGGGTTAATTTATATTAGTTATTAGTTGATAAGGGTTATAATTTTTAAGAGATATAGGGGTTGTGGATTAAGTTTGATAGAGGTTTAGGGTGAAATATGTGAGTCACGCTAATTATAATGGTTAGAGATTGTACAAGGGATTTGGGGTTACAAGAGTTTGAGGTTAGATATTATGAGTGTTAAGACTTATATAATTTAAGAATGAGACATTATTGGGGATAAAGGTTAAAGGGGTTTGGGTATGTAGAATTTAGAGGATTTGTCATAGGTTTATATATTTTAAGGGATAAAGGGTTATGTGTTATAAGGATTAGAGATTATGGGTTAAATGGGTTAGTGAGTTTACAGATTCGGAGTTAAAGGGGTTAGTGTGTTTATGGATTAAGGGTTACATGAATTATGAGTTATGTGTTAAGGCATATAAGGTTTAGGGGTAATAGAGGCTATAAGTGTTAATGGTTTCAAGAATTATATGGATTAGAGTATATTGGTTAGAGACTAGTTGTTTAGGGGTTTTTATTTGGATGGTTTTATGTATTAATGGTTATTGGTTAGGAATTATGAGGGATGAGGATTATGGATAATTAATGTGAATGGTTAAAATAAATGTTTCAAACATCGATATCGACATCGACAAAATATTGCCAAGGGTCTGAAGACAAAAATATTGGCAAGATCAGGAAAAATATCGGATAACGTTATCAGATTGAAAATATCGACATAGTTTATAGTTTAGCATTAGCATGGTTTATATGGGTTCATGGTTACAGAGGTTAAATGGGTAATGGGTTTTAAAATTTGTGGTTGGGGGAAAATAGCAATTATAGAAATCAAAAGTTATAATAATTAAAAATTAAGGGTTAGAATGATTATATTGGATAGTAGTTATTTTGGTTAGGGTGTATGGTTCATGGGTTATCATAGATTAGATTTTTAGGATTAGAGGTCATACTTGTTCATCTTAGGTATTCTAAGGGTTATAGGGTTCATAGTGATTATGAGTTAAGGCATATAAGGGCTAGGGATTAAGGTCATTATGGTATGTGGTTTCATAGCGATTATGGGTTATAAGGATTAGTTTCTAATGGTTATGGGGGCTATGGGTAAGGGGTTAATGGACTTAGGGGATACCATTATAAGGGTAAGTGGTGATACATTTCAGTGCCTAGGGGTTAGAGGGATATATGGATTGAAGTAGTTATAGGTAATAGCTTTCAAAATTAGAATTATATGTGTTAGAGATTAGGGTTATAAGGGTTATACTTGGACATTATGGAATAAAAGTTTTATAGGTTTAGGGTTCCATGGGTTAATTGTTGATTAAGGTTGGTTGTCATTGATGTCAACCCTTGAAGAAAGCCCTATAGCACAAAGGTTGGGTAATGGACCCAAGATTGTTTGATGTAAAGATGATGTGTTATTGTCTTGTCATGGTTGATAATAAGTATAAATGGATGAAATCCAAAGTGGTCCACTTATGGTGAAATCCCTCACGGGCAGACACTTTGCAGATTGAATTATCCTAGAAGTATGGTTAGAGAACCCATGACTATTTGTGGAATAATGAGATGAAGGTCAGTGAAATTGTCAGTGAAAATATCCTATATGGATATTTCTTGTCATTCCATTTCCGGTGGTATGTGGAACATCACATAATGCCTCACGGTTAGAGAGTTATGTCCATGAGAAGTTGGAGAACCCATGTTTGGGTAATGGACCCAAGTTTGTTTGATGGATAACAGTATGATTTTTTTATATATTTTTAGGTAATAATATTATATATGGATATTACATGTCATTCCATTTTTTTTGGTATGTGGAACATCACATAACTCCTCACGGTTTGAGAATTATGGCCTTACGAAGTTGGAGAACCCTCGTATGTCATCTAGAAGCCCCAAAAGGTCAAAGTAGTCAAAGTGGTTTAAGAGTTTTTAAAAGGTAAATAATAAAGTGAAGTGATGAGTGTATTATAATTTAAATTGAATACAAAATAAATTATTTCAATAATAAATTTAATGGAGAAATTAGAAGTGGGTTAACCTTAAAATAAGGAAAGTGGGTAAAGTGACCTAGAAGATGTTTTTAAGGAAGCTACTTGGAGAGTATAAATAAGAGACAAGGCTCTCTCATTTTAGAAACACTTGAGAATATTTAATACCTATAGGTATCTGAGGTAACCAAAAGATATATAAGACAAATTTATGAGGAAAGTGAAGAAAAGAAGGTCGGAATTCAAGGAAGGATAAATTCTTTTGATGATGCTTTCTAAGGTATTTTTTTTCAAGTCATCTCAACATTTTTGCAATAACATTTTTTATAGAATGATTCAGACCTTGAAATTTCTATTCCATTGATGAAACATATCCAAGTATCTTTGGTAAAAAATTCATTTTGTGAGTCATTTTATTTTTGGAGTTACACTCCGTGGAAAATAGGGTTTGTAGCTAGTCCTGAAACTAGTCCAAAACAGGTGTTTCAGGTAAACACGTCATAACTTATTCATAACAGATCCAATTTCAGTGAAAACAAATGTTTTGGTTAGAGTACAGTGTTTAGTATGTTTTGTAACATTTTCATATCGATTCAACAAACATTTTGTGTGGGGCATGCTCTACAAGGTCTCTCTCTATAATAAGCCATATTTCAGCTAGGTATTCCATTTTTTCTATAACTGCTTTTCTGAGAGGTTCCAAGTAGTGACACCTTGAGTAATTGCATAAAACACACTGAAGAACATTGTGTATCAGTTTCAGATCTTTATTCATTACAGGTACAAAGTTATCATCATTTCAAGTTAGGGTTGTTGACTATTCCAAAAGCTAGTCATGTGAGAAGTTTGACGAAGATGGTAGTCTCTTGTTGTCAAAATTAAGGAAGGTTTGCATGTATGTGATCATATACACCAGGTCTATTACAGATTTACAAATCATATTTGAATGATGAAATTTCTGAGGTATTTTGGTTAAGGTACATGTTGGGTACATGGTTGATATAAGCAGTTGATGAGTTGGCACATACATGAGGTGTATAGTTGATGATGTTGGTACATATTGATGATTCATAGTTGATGAGAAGTTGGCACATGATTGGTACATACTTAGTGCATGGTTGGATGCACTTGTTTTTGGTACAGGTTGATTACAAGTTGTTTGGTATAGGTTGGTGCATGGTTGATGCACTTGTTTATGGTACACGTTGATTACAGGTTGAGGTACAGGTTGATGCATGGTTGAGGCATGTTTCAGGTTTATTGGTACAGGTTTACAGTGGTATATCTCTCAGTGATAGTGTGACAGTGTGTTAAGCCCTAATGTTGGCTCATTACCCCTTAATTGGGGCATATTATATTAGTAATGTTATTTTATTTATGTCGGCTTTAGGCCATTAGTTGTAATTATACCTCCTAGTCTTCTATATATACTAAGGAGACATTTTCATTTTGAATCATCTTGTACTAGAACATTTAAGTGGGGTAAAAGGAGGTTTCCCCCTTGAAGAGGCTTATTATATGAAATTATCTCTGTTTCAAGGCGTTCAGTACTTTTCCTGAGGTTTTTCCATGCTATATTGATGTTTGGTTCTTAACATACTATCTTCAGAAGAACAACAAAAATGGGTAACCAATATATTGGGCTATGATTTTGTAATCGTCTATAAAAAGGGGAAGAAAAATGTTGTGGCAGATGCACTCTCAAGAAAGGATGAAGATGTTGAGGCCTTTCTTTGTGCTATCTCGATCATCCAACCCGATTGGATAATAGAAGAAAGGGATGAATGGAAAAATGACGAAAAAGTGTGGACTCTC
>JASDQU010011369.1:219223-244356 GCA_032191745.1 Picea mariana | reverse complement strand
AAATGGATGAACTCCAAAGTGGTCCCCTTATGATGAAAGCCCTCACGGGAAGACGCTTTGCAGATTGAGTTATCCTAGAAGAATGGTTGGAGGAGCCATGCTTGTATGTGGAATGATGAGATGAATATTAATGAAGTTGTTGGTGAAACTATCCTAGATGGATATTAATTGTCATGCCATTTACGGTGGTATGTGGAATGTCACATAACTCCTCACTGTTTGAGAGTTATGGCCTTACGAAGTTGGAGGACCCTCACATGTTGGCTTGAAGCCCCAAAAGGTCAAAGAAGTCAAAGTGCTTTAAAAGAAGAAATCATTATTTAAATGATAAAGTAAAGTGACAAAGTCAAGGTGGATTATTTAAATAATAAAAAGAAGTGACAAAATTAAGAAAGATTATTTAAATGATAAAGTAAGGTGACAAAATCAAGAAGGAATATTTAAATGATAAAGTATTGGAGAAATTTCTATTTATGGAAAGTGGTTAACCTAAAATAAGGAAAATAGGTTAAGTGGCCTAGAAATGGGTTAAGTGACCTAGAGGATTAAAGTATAAATAAGATAGCAATGGTCTCTTACAAATCATCATTTTTGTGGATCAATGGAGAGCTTCTTGTGAGAATATCTTTTGGAGTATTGATGGAGAGCTTCTTGTGAGAGCTTCTTGTGAGAGCATCATTGGTGTGGATCTCTTGAGCATATGTTGAATATCTATTTTGAGAGAGAGGATATCGGGAAGATCCCATGGACGCATTGAAGTTTCGACAAGTCTGATATCATGATGGTGAAATTCTCGGAATTACAAAAAAAACCCTATTTTTTGGTGCATACGCGGGTTGTCTGTGTATAGGGTGTGTATACACGAGTTGTCTGTGTACAGGGTGCGTATAGTACGTGGGATATCTGTGTATAGGGAGCGTACAGTGGATAAAATCATGGAGATTTGTGTTTGAGTTGATGACAAGTTGTTGAAGACTGAAGCAGGTTCCAGATTAGCGTTCTATGGACTCAGATTTGTCACTGAGACACTGGTATGGTTACATTATTGTCTTGATGGATACTATTGTTTTTTGTGTTGTGAATGCTTAGGGAATTCTTGGTATGGCTACTATGATGTGGTTCAGTTTGGTTGATGGAGTGAGCAGTGCTCTTGTGATTCAATGGTGATATGATTGCTATGGTATACTAGTTGTTTATACATGATTAAGATATCATTCATATTGGTTGGTTGTGGAGCATGAGTAAGCTATTGAATAGATTGGATTCATTGTGACTGGCTATGGGTCAGATTGGACAATGAGAGACAGAAGAGAATATGATTGCAGGTTGCAAAGGATCTGAGTATGTGATGAAAAGGATAAACCCTAATAGCTCAGAAGGTATACGCAGGTTGTAGTACTTCTTAGGCGCGTATACACGCGGGTTATATTACTAGTAGGGCGCGTACATATGCGTGTTGCACTACCGACAGGTCGCGTACCTGTTGCAGATTGATATATGTTGAGGATTGTTGCCTCATCTCAGTTGGTGGTGAGGATGTAAGCTAAGTCTTGCATATAGAGTTGGTGCTCTTGTAGAGTTGTACTCTATTCAGTTGTTGCTGAAAAACCCTAAGGATTATAGTCTGTGTTAGCATGTTTTTCAGACAAAGGCAGAGTATGCGTGTTTTTCATTGATGGAAAAGATCACGATCAACATCACAGCAACAACGATGGAATGGAAATATCAACAATGTAAGCTCAGGAGAAGGATCTGAGTGCGAAGGCCGACCATCGTCGGATCAAAAAGAAGGACCACGATCTTTAAGTACAAGATGAAGCAGGATTAGAAAGTCCCGAAAGCAGGAGGACCATTGATCCAAGAAGGACACGTGGCAAGCAATCAGAGCACGACAAAGGTTTCATTTCGGAGTTTCACAGATCGAGAAATCCAAAGGAAAGAGGTTCTCTAACACCTCGAACTCACGATATGAAAAATTGTGATAACAATCCTGACCGCTGGAGTCATAGGACACGTGGCAAGTGATTGGAATTTCGTTAATTTGTGAATTGGAGGAGTCAACAGAGCATGGTGTGGGAACTCGCGATATGTGAAATCCTGAATTGATCTGAACCATTGGATCGAGGTATGTCGTGGACCATTGGATGTAGAGTACATGTGGGAAGAGGTCAGCATTTTGATGATTGGAAAGTCAAATGAAGGAGGTGCTTTATCCTTTGAAATCGCGAAACACGAAACCACGATTTAATCTGAGTCATCGATCAAAGGGAGAGCATGGACCGTTGATTTGGCTCCATTTCGGAGTTTAGGATACCGGGAGTTGGAGGATTCAAAGACACTCATGGCAAGAATTCCTAAATGTGAAATTGCGAAGCACCTTTTGGCACAGCCTATGGTCACTGTCGGTGGTCACGTAAGGGGAAAGAGCTAGCGGAGCTAAGCTCCTTTTTGGCGATCGCAACATGAAGAGTCGAGACTCTTCACCACAGGATTCCCGAAGTCGTGAATTGCGAAGTGCTCATCTAGTTAGCGAGTTGTCACAACATGTGGTTACTTGGTCACGAAAAGGAAAGGAGCCAGTCCAGCTAAGCTCCTCTTCAGAGTTTCGGGGATTGCAACTTGGAATGACGAGATCCTTCGACACAAGATTGTCGAAATGTGAAATGCGAAAGGCATTCTGATTAGGCCTATGGTCATAGCCATTGGGCATATGGAGTAGGCGCGATATCCATCATTGGTAATCCAACAGTGCAAGTTAATCAGGAATATGATCGAAGGGTCATTGATTATTTTCATGATTAATAAGTTCAATTATGATTCAATTAAAAATGGAATCATGGTTCTCGATCGGTTGGTGATTCAGTTGCTGAGATGTTTTTTGTCTTTGTCCAAGGAGATTCGAGGAGGAAACTGATGAGGCTGGTGTGTATAAAAGGAGAGATGCAACGACTATGTAAGGAGGGTTGTTTTAACCGAAACAATGAGATGAACTGTAAGAAGGGTAAAATGAAAGAATGAAGAGCATGAGATAAAACTCAAAGATGAGTAACAGTCGCCGAATAGATAGAAGCAAGAGAAGAATAGCATCATAGCATGAAGAAGAACACAACTGCATAACTGTTTTTGAACCAAAGAAGAATTGCAGAACAATGAAGAAGGGGTAAGAATTGAAATACTTGTATTGTTTGTTTGTCAATCATTTATTCATAATCAGGGAGGAAGGGTGGTGATAAGGAGGACTGTAGTCCTCTGATATTCAAGTTGGTGCTTGAGTATTGGAAGTTGTATCTTCCATATAGTTGTGGCTAGAAAAATAGGGTGGCGGGGTGGTGCTCGAGAAAACACAGAGTTTTTCTGTATACAAGTTGGTGCTTGTATAAATCCAGTTGGTGCTGGAATATTTAGGGAGTTGGTGCTTCCTTCTAATGGGTTCTAGAGAAACCAGAGAGTTGGTTCTCTCAATAAGTTGGAGCTTGTAAAACAAAGGTAGTAGCCTCACTTTGAGTTGGTGCTCAAACATAGATAATGTACAGAACTTAAAAGATTGCCTATCATTTCGAAGAAGAAGAGGTTTTCTCCCTTTATGGGTTTCCTCATGAAAATTTGTCTCTGTGTATATCTTATGTGTGATTGATGCTCATTATTTATGTTTTCCATATGATGTATAATATTGATGGCCACTTGATGAAAGATTAAAAATGGTTTAATAGACTTAAAATTGTTTAAGCACAGTAACAACTGATTCAACCCCCCTCTTAGTTGTCTTAGTAATTTCAACAATTGGTATCAGAGCAAGGTTCTTTTTATCTAAAGGTAGATCTGTAAGCTTAAACATGACAAGTCATCAAGGGACTTCAGGCACTAAGCCTCCTCTGTTTGATGGAACAAATTTTGCCTTCTGGAAGGTTAGAATGAGAACATACCTAATGCCTTAGGTTTTGATGTTTGGGATGTAGTAGAGATTGGATACATAAAGCCTGTTGTGCTAGCTTCCAAGGATGATAAGTTAGAATTTATCTTTAATGCTAAGGGAATGAATGCTATCTTGAATGGACTTGCAGAAGCTGAGTTTGTAAAATTGATGCATCTTCAAATTGCCAAAGAAATGTGGGATAAACTTATTAGCAGTTATGAAGGAAAAGAGAAAGTAAAAGATACCAAACTTCAAACATATAGATTGAAATATTAACAAATAAAGATGAATGAATATGAAACAGTTAGCAAGTATTTTTTAAGAGTTGAAGAACTTGTGAATGCCATGAAGGGTCTTGGTGAGAATTTTGAAGAATCATTCTTAGTTCAGAAGATTTTAAGATCTCTACTTGATAAATTTAATCCAAAAGTTTCTGCAATATAAGAACTAAATGATATTAAAACTCTGTCCATTTATCAACTCCTAGGAACTTTAACTGCATATGAAATGAGAATTAGTGAAAATAAATCCATTACTAGAGAGGCTTCTTTTAAAGCAGACAAAAATATTGATTCAGAGCTAGATGATATTGAAGAAAAATTTGTAAGAAGGTTAAAGCGAAGATGAGGCAAATATCAAGGCAAGTTTCCCTTCAAATGCTTTAACTGTGGTAAAATAGGCCATTTTGCATCTAAGTGTCCCCACAAGAAAAAGGACCAAAAGGACCAGAACTCTGATGATGAAAAGAAATACAAATTTAAGAAATATAGTAAAAAGAAAAGTTTGTGTACAAACAATGATGACTCCTAAGAAGACTTAGATAGTGATTCATCCTGTGAAGAAAAAGTGAATGATTTTATGCTTATGGCTATGGGAGATCTTGATGATAAACTCACAGAAAGTGGCATGGATGATGAAGAAGCAGTGGTGGATATGGAAGGTGAATTAATCAGTGCTTTGGAAGAAATTGACAGACTCAGATGTAAGAAGAAAAAACAAAAAACAATTGTTGATACATTTTAAAATGAATAGTAAAAAACTTGATGAAGACTTTGCCCTATTAAAAGTAGAGTTAGAAGAGGCAAAGAAAATAGAGGACATACTGAAACAACAGTTATCAGAGAAGAAAGCAAGGTGTGAAGCCTTAGAAGAAGAGATAACAAAAACCAGAAAAGAGATGGAGAAGTTTAAGGCATTGTATCACCAAAATATGTCAAGTATTAAAGCTTCAAAAGGATTAACCTCCATTCTAAATCAGCAAAGAAACCCAAATTTGAAAGATGGCTTGGGGTATGAAGAAGGATCAAGTAGTGATCATCCAAGTAATACAAAACCTATCAAGTTTGTCAAATCCTCAAACATTGACAACAATCACTCTACAGAAACAAAGAAAGAGAATCAGCCACCAAGAAAGAATGAAAGAAAAGGTACCAGAACTGAATATGTAGATTAGAGAGATTATCGGCATGAAAGAAATGGACCTCCTCAAAGAAGATAGACTTTTTCAAGGTACAAAGGTTTTTTCTATGGTTATTGTTTTTTATGCTCTAATTTTGGTCACAAAGCTATAAACTATTCTTTAAAATTTAGATATGAACAATCAAGATACTTAACAAATAATTATCTACCACAACAAAGATTGAGACAACCAAGTAACAAACAACCACAGACTACAAATCATGTGATAGTTGGTAAAAGGACGCAGGTTAAGTACAACAATAGTTATGAGCATAACAATCACTATGATCTGATATTCAATGAACCAAAATGTTACATCTGCCATAATTATGGACATAAAGCTGCAGATTGTCGTTTAAAGAACTATAAGCCATATTTGACTCCTACTGCTGAAAATTTCAAGGTTTGGAAGAAGAACGAAGAAGATCAGTGTGGATTAGTGTTATCAGCCCAAAGACAAAAGAATCCCTGGTATATTGACAGTGGATGTCCCAAACATATGACTAGAGACAAAAGTAAGTTTCTAACTCTAACTGAAAATAAATCAGGGAATGTAACTTTTGGAAACGATGCACCAGGAAAAATAAAAGGTAAAGGAATGGTAAGTCTGAGTAATGGAAAAGGAAAAGCTCAAGACGTGTTATTTATAGATGGTCTGAAACATAATTTTCTTAGTGTTAGTCAAGTCTGTGACTGAGGATGTGAGGTTGTTTTTACTTCTAAAGATTGTAAAATAAAGTCTGTGAATTCAAGACAGTTGGTTGCAAAAGGGATAAGAACAGAAAACAATGTATGTGTGTTAAAAGAAGAAAAAGAAGAATGTCACTTAAGAAAGTATGATGAAATTTGGATATGGCATAGGAGACTTGGACATCTAAATTTTGATCATATAATCAAGCTTAGAAACAATGGGGCAGTAAAGGATCTTCCAAAGATATCAAAGCCATATGATTTTGTTTGTAAACCTTGCCAGATAGGAAAGCTTACACAAACACAGTTCAAATCTAAAAATTTCCCTTCAACAGAAAAACCTCTCCAGTTAGTTCATATGGATTTATGTGGACTATTAAGGAAAGAAGGTATAGGAAAATAAAACTATTTTATGTTGATTATTGATGATTATTCTAGACTAACATGGGTTTCCTTTTTGAAGGAAAAATCCGAAGCATTTGAAAAATTCAAAGTGTTTAAGGATCTAACTGAGAATCAAACAAGAAAAAGATTGAAGGCAATAAGGTTTGATAGAGGAGGAGAGTTTAGCTCATGGAACTTCAAAGAGTTATGTGATAAACATGGGATCAAAAGAGAGTACACAATCCCAAGAACCCCACAAAAAAATGGAGTTGTTGAGAGGCAGAACAGATCAATACAACAAATGGCAAGATCAATGATGAATGAAAGGAATATATCTCAGACATATTAGGTGGAAGCAATCCATACAACTGTTCACATTCTTAACAAAGCTCATCTCAGACCACACAGTGACAAGACTCTGTATGAACTATGGTTTGGAAGACCTGCCTCAATCAAACATTTTAAAGTCTTTGGGAGTAATTGTTACATCAAGAATAATGATGAAAATATTGGCAAATATGATGGCAGGGTTGATGAAGGTATATTCTTAGGTTATTCTACAAATAGTAAAGGATACAGATGATACAATAAGAGGTTGCATAAATCGGTTGATTGTATCGACATAAAAGTTGATGAAAAAATCACAGTACGAAATGTAAGCAATGTTGAACAAAGCACAAAAGATATAGTTGAAGATGAAGATGAACAGGTCCAAGGATCAGAAAGAAAGAATCTGAATTAGATGAAGATACAAATACTCCAACTGACACAAATCAACAGAAAGAAGCAAAATCACCGCTTAGAATTGTTAGAAAGAATCATCCTGAAAATCAGATAATTGGAGATATAAATAAATGAGTTCATACAAGAAGGAAATTGATTAAGGACTCAGAACAATCCCATGTTGTTTTTCTATCTATGGTTGAACCTAAAAAAATTTATGAAGCCAGCCGACATGATGATTGTATTAAAGCTATGAATGAAGAGCTTGATCAGATTGAGAAGAATAATACTTGGGAGCTTGTTCCTAGACTTGAAGACAAGAATGTAATAGGTTCCAAATGGGTGTTCAAAAATAAAATGAATGAAGAAGGACAAGTTGTTAGAAATAAAGCCAGATTAGTCTGTAAAGGATATGCACAAGTTGAAGGTCAAGATTTTGATGAAAATTTTGCACCAGTGGCAAGATTGGAAGCTATCAGAATGTTTCTTGCATATTCATGTCATAAGAACTTTAAAGCGTATCAGATGGATGTTAAGTCAACATTTCTTAATGGAGATCTAGAGGAAGAAGTATATATGGAGCAACCTGAAGGATTCTCATTGATAGATAATCCTAACTATGTCTGCAAGATTAAGAAGGCTCTATATGGAATGAAACAAACACCACAAGCTTGGTATTATAGACTGGACAAATTCTTACAAGACAAAGAATTCAAGAAAGGTACTATTGACATCAATCTCTACATTAAGTCTGAAGGTGATAATTTACTAGTTGTTTTGGTTTATGTAGATGATATTATTTTTTGTTGTACTAATGAACCCTCCGTCCAATGGTTTGCTAACTCTATGAAAATAGAGTTTGAGATGTCCATGATAGGAGAACTATCATACTTTCTTGGCTTACAAGTAAAACAAAGTTCTGCAAAAATATTTATCTCTCAAGAAAAATATTTGAAAGAGATGTTGAAGAAATTTTAGATGGAAGATTCTTCATCTGTCATTACACCAATGGTGGTTGGTTGCAAGCTCAGTAAAGATGATATTTCACCTGATGTTGATCAAAGAACATATCAGCCAATGATAGATAGTCTTATGTACATCACAACATATCGTCCTGATATAATGCAAGCTATCAGAATGGTAGGTCGTTATCAATCATCTCCTAAAAAAAGTCATTTAGTAGCTATCAAAAGAATATTCAAATACTTGAAGGGCACAATGACATATGGTCTGTGGTATCCCATAAATTAGAACTTTCAGTTAACTGCTTATTTAGATGTTGATTGGGCAAACTGTGTTGATGAGAGGAAATGCACCAGTGGAGGAGCATTCTTCCTATGTGACTCATTAGTAGCATGGCTTAATAAAAAACAAGGATCCATTTCATTATTAACTACAGAGGGAGAATACATTGTTGTTGCTACTTGTTGCACACAAATTTTATGGATGATACAAACTCTTGCAGATTTGCAAGTAACTTACACTGATTCTATTCCACTTCATTGTGATAACACCAGTGCCATCAGTCTCTCTAAGAATCCTGTACTTCATTCAAAATCTAATCACATACCAATAAAATATCATTTTCTTAGAGAACAAGTTACAAACAGAATTGTTCAGTTGAATTATATTCCTTCCACAAAACATATAGTTGATATCTTTACTAAATCGTTAACAGCGACCCCTTTTGGATATCTTCGTCAAAGTTGGGGGTTATATCTTCTTTCATCTAATCTGTTCACTTGGTCAAGGGGAGTACTTATTGAATATTTTTTATATTTCTAAGTTTCTCATAGTTGACAGGGGGAGTATGTACTGCAACAGCTTAGGGGGAGCATGTTTTTTATTTGACATTGATTTCAAAGGGGGAGAAAATATGGTAATTTCAAGAATGCTACAGTGGTATAATTGGATGTTCTTCAAGGGGTTTCCATCAATGCCAAAGGGGGATATTGTTGGCATGTTTTTCAAACAAAGGCAGAGTATGAGTGTTTGTCATTGATGGAAAAGATCACGATAAACAACACCGCGACAATGATGGAATGGCAAGATCAGCAATGTAAGCTCAGGAGGAGGATTTGAGTGTGAAGACCAACCATCTTCGGATCTAGAAGAAGGAGCATGATCTTTAAGTACAATACAAAGCGGACTTAGAAAGTCCTGAAAGCAAGAGGACCGTTGATCCAAGAAGGACATGTGGCAAACAGTCAGAGCGCGACAAAGGTTTCGTTTCGGAGTTTCGCAGATCAGGAAATTCATAGGAAAGAGGTTCTCTAACCCATCAAACTCACGATAACAGTCTTGACTGCTGGAGTCATAGGACACGTGGCAAGAGATTGAAATTTCGCTGACTTGCACATTAGAGGAGTCAACAGAGCATGGTGTGGGAACTTGCAATATGCGATATCCCAAATTGATCTAAACCATTGGATCGAGGTATGTCATGGACCATTGGATGCAGAGTACATGTGGGAAGAGGTCAGCATTTCATTGACTGGAAAGTCAAAGGAAGGAGGTGCTCTATCCTTTGAAATCGTGAAACGCAAAACCACGATTTAATCTGAGTCGTCAATCAAAGGGAGAGTGTGGACTGTTGATTTGGCTCCATTTCGGAGTTCAGGATACCAGGATTTGGAGGAGTCAAAGACACTCACAAAAAGAATGTCGAAATGCGAAATCGCTAAGAACCTTTTGGCGCAGCCTATGGTCACCGTCGGTGGTCACGTAAGGGGAAAGAGCTAGCGGAGCTAATCTCCTTTTCGACGATCGCAACATGAAGATTCAAGACTCTTCACCACAAGACTCCCGAAGTCACGAATCACAAAGTGCTCGTCTGGTTAGTGGGTGGTCACAGCATGTGGTTACCTGGTCACGAGAAGGAAAGGAGCCAGTCTAGCTAAGCTCCTCTTCGGAGCTTCGGGGATCACAACTTGGAGTGACGAGATCCTTCGACATAGGATTGCCGAAATGCAAAATGTGAAAGGCATTCTGATTAGGTCTGTGGTCACAGCCATTGGGAATATGGAGTAGGCACGAGATCCATCATTGGTAATCCAACGATGCAGGTTAATCAAGAATATGATCGAATGGTCATTGTTTATTTTCATTATTAATAAGTTCAGTTACGATTCAGTTAGAAATGGAATCATGGTTCATGATCAGTTGGCGATTCAGTTGCTGATACATTTTTTGTCTTTGTCCAAGGAGATTCGAGGAGGAAACTAATGAGGCTGGTGTGTATAAAAGGAGAGATGCAGGGACTATGTAAGGAGGGTTGTTCTAACCGAAACAATGAGATGAACTGTAAGAAGGGTAAAATGAAAGAATGCAGAGCATGAGATAAAACTCAGAGATGAGTAGCATTCGTCGAATAGACAGAAGCAAGAGTAGAATAATAGCATAGCATGAAGCAAAGCAGAACTGTAGAACAATTTTTGAACCAAAGAAGAATTGCAGAACAATGAAGAAGGGGTAAGAATTGAAATACCTGTATTGTTTGTTTGTCAATCATTTATTCATTATCAGGGAGGAAGGGTGGTGCTAGGGAGGACTGTAGTCCTCTGATATTCAAGTTGGTGCTTGAATATTGGAAGTTGTATCTTCCATCTAGTTGTGGCTAGAAAAACAGGGTGGCAGGGTGGTGCTTGGGAAAACACGGAGTTTTTCTGTATACAAGTTGGTGCTTGTATAAATCCAGTTGGTGCTGGAATATTTAGGGAGTTGGTGCTTCCTTCTAGTGGGTGCTAGAGAAACCAGAGAGTTGGTGCTCTCAACAAGTTGGAGCTTTTAAAACAGAGGTAGTAGCCTCATTTTGAGTTGGTGCTCAAACATAGATGATGTACAGAACTTAAAAGACTGCCTATCATTTTGAAGAAGAAGAGGTTTTCTCCCTTTATGGGTTTCCTTGTGAAAATTTGTCTTTGTGTATATCTTATGTGTGATTGATGCTCATTATTTATGTTGTCCATATGATGTATAATATTGATGGTCACTTTATGAAAGATTAAAAATGGTTTAATAGACTTAAAATTGTTTAAGCACAATAACAATTGATTCACCCCCCCCTCTCTGTTGTCTTAGTAATTTCAACAGTCCGTAATAAAAACAGAATTGTACATACATCTTGTGTTCTTTGTGGTGATGACTTGTTGATGATATAATGTTGATTTATGTTGTTGATATATGTTCACATCTAAGTGGTTTGAAATGACAGCAATGGGTCATGAGTAAATGTTGAATGCTAACTAATAAGTTTTGTGTAAAAGGGAAGTTTTGGTAAAAAGAGCCCCACACTCATTCACCCCCCCGCCCCCACCCTCTAAGTGTGGTAGGTGTGTCCAACAGAAGACATCAAGATAGTGATCACACTTGCAAGGGGAAAGAGGCTTATTATGAACGAATATAATCAAGAAGCATTTGTTTGGTATTATTTTGAGGTCAATTGTGATGATTTATATATGGATAGTTGTCATTTATGGTATGACAACCACTTCCATTTTCTATTTGATGACTCTACTCCACCTTATGTAGAGCCCATCCTAGAGAGTAAACAAGAGCCTTCTTTGTATATTCTTATTCAGTTTTATTATTCTCCAGTAGTAGTGGATATTTTTTTGGCCAATTCTACATATTTCAATCCACATGACCAATGTCGATATTTGGAGCATAACTTTTAGTTGGCTATGGTGTTCCAATATCTTCAGCATGGAGTTCACATGAGCACATGGATATGGGACCCATGTTTACAGTGGTGGTTGGACTACTTCAGCATGGTGACTCACATTCCTACGTAGGACCATGGTTCTCCAACCTACTTCAACATTATAGTCCACACTTATCCATGGGACCCTGGTATATGGTTGTACACCCTCATTACAAGTGTTGAGGACAGCTCTTTCATAAGGGGGATGAAATGTAGTGTAGCTAGAGAGGTAATGGGGTGGGGGGGGTGAAGGTCCCATAGTGATAATAATGGAGGTCATTCAATGTAAGGTGGACTAGGTCGACTGTATTATTAAATAATGTCCACTATGGTAGTTAGATATATTAGTATGAACATAATAAATGTAAGATGACTTATTAGAAGGTTTTGCCTCTAGAAGTATCCTCCTCTAGAATATTCTTAGCTGGTTGGTAGCACTATATAAAGGGGTTCAAAAAATGTAATGGAAGTCAAGGATAAGTATTGTAATTGGAGCGTGTATCTCATTAGAAGGTTTCCCCCTTGAAGATGCAAGTGAACATAAGAGGATGAATTCCATAATAGGATCCATTGTATGGTGTTTCCCTACATCAAGGGTGTTGATATTATGGTAGTTGCGGGAGGTATTAACCTCCATGTGTAACATATGACTAGAATATAATATTTTGGAAGTAAGATAAACCCTAAAAAGATGTTTAAAAACCCTAGAAGACAAGTCAGCCTCACAAAAAATAATAAAGAATAAATATATTTCTCCAGAATTAAAGTTGGCTCCAAAAAAAGATAAACAAAAAATATATTTTCTACAAAGGTCAAGTCGGCCCTGCCAGAAAAGTCACTGGGCATATTGGTATTGTAACATCCTTGGCCACCCATGTCGGGGCATTCTACTCTAGAGAACGCTTTCATTCTCTTTGCGGAACATATTGTAACATACCCAACATCCAACTGAGCTATGCCACATAAAAAATTTCGAATTGCATGCAATTAAAACATATACACACAAAACTCTTGCGAAAATTCATATATAAAACGTAAACAGAAAAATACATTCTGTAAATGCATGGATTCATACTGAAATAACCTTAAACATAAACATGTAGCATATACATGCAATAGCCATAAATATAAAGACAATTATAACTGCACATAGGATAAACCCATAAAAATAAACACGTAAATAATAATGCAACATGTAAAATTATCACACAATTGACACTTATCTTGGTAAGAATATCACTAACTACATCTAGACCCTCCATGAACCTCCCAACCTTATACCACACTCCTCATCACTCTCAATAGTGGGTCACCCCTGAGCTGGGACTAAACTCCACCTGGGTAAAAGGATTCCTAACCAAGCTAAAAGATGTTAGACAACACGAAAGGCTCTGTCACAGGTGCCAACTCAAACTATCAGCCTACAGTCTCTCATTCTCCACATGCATGTCCCACCCCAGGAAGTGTGCCCCTTCTCTGCTCAACAGTCCTTTGGCTTCCCCACTTCCTTTCCAAGCTTCAGCAACAAGCCGGATAAGAAGTCTCAAAGCCCTGTAGTTGTAGTTTAGCACCTTCAGGAAATCAATTCCCAACAATTCTCTCACCCAGAGAGGAATTTCTCATGGGCCTGACAACCTGCCTCTTTAATATCCCATGGGCATGACAACTCACTTCTTCAGTCCAGCTCCCAAGCTAACCAACTACACAAACAATTATGGTTATGGATACGGGTTCAGGTACAGTGACATGAAGGTATGGAAGATAGCTCCATGAGTGTGTGAATTCTCATGGATGATTGATCAGATTACTGAATGATGGGAGGAATCATGGAAAGAAATGATGGGAAATAAACTAAGTCCAAACAATATGTATGCATGTCCCCAACTTGACAGTTGTCATGTTGGGAGCTACTTTGGCCCACTTGTCCCCATCTTTAGAACTTGGGATAAAATAATTATCCATACTTTATGATTTAAGAAATATTAATATAATATTCCTTTTTGGCTTAAGCTCCCTGGCTTAGCCCTTTTTTCTTAACTTTTATCCCCCACCCTTCCCTAACTAGTGGAGTTTAGTCCCACATACTCTTTTATCGTGGTCGGTCTGCGTGCAACGATGTATTTTATATTAATGTTGAGACATATACAAAAGTAGGTGCACTGACCTTTAACATCTAGGCTCTCCGGCCTAATAATCACAAAAGTGGTTCACCAGCCTATAAAACATAGCATATACACAAGGCTCCTTGGCCTCAAAGTCGCGTGCACTTAAGTTGTTGTGTGGGTATCCTAGAATGTGCACACTTCCTCATTTTACTACGCAGTACATGCACACACTATGCCATGAAAGGTGCATACAAAAATGATATTGAGCAGCTCACCAGCTTAGGTACATTTTTATTTACTTTACAATTGGGTTCGGCCTAGGGATGTTACAATCCCCTCCCCTTATTTATGCATTGTCCTTAGTGCATTATGTACTCATACACAACAAAATTTCAAAAATCCTCAAAAAGATGTGGGTATTATGCTCGCACTGCATCCTCATGCTCCCAAGTAGTGTCCTCGGGACCGTACCAGGTCCATTGGAGCTTTACAAGCCCTATGGCTTGATTCCAGAGCTGTTTGATTTTCCGGTCCAGAATGCGGACTAGATGCACTTGGAAAGCGCCTTCTTGCTCCAGTTGAATCACATTCCAATCAATAACATGATTAGCATCAGGTATATATTTCCTTAGCAATGATACATGGAATACATTATGAATACAGAATACATTATGAATATTCATAATGTATTCCATGTATCATTGCTAAGGACATATATACCTGATTCTAATCATGTTATTGGTTGGAATGTGATTCAGCTGGAGCAAGAAGGGCCTCCCTGGTGTTAAAACTTGATTATTGTGAATCTACTAGAGCTTTGAACCTTGGGGGTACCCTAAACCCTAAACTACATGGATATTTCCAGCGTCACCCTCTGCTGCAGCATATTCCGAGACCTCTGATCTATTGGAGAAATCCACACAAACTTGGTTCTTTCATCATGAGCAGTTTCAATCCTCGCTGAGTCAACATCCTTTATCTTCTTGGCACATGCGATACCTCATCAGAAAGATATTTCCAAGCACTACAACGGTTCGGTCTAATGGGACATTTGTTAGTAGAAGATTCCTAAAAAAACATCGTTTAGGGCCTCAAAACAGCTCATGAAGTTCGGGACCCGAAAACTGCTAAAAATAGAAATTGCCAGTTTCGGCAGTTGTCAGTGTCAGTTTCGACAGTTGTTAGTCTCGATAGTCTAGAAAGTTGTCAGTCTCGACAATTGTCATTTTCGTCAGTCTCCTTTCGGGACCCGAAAACTGCTAAAAATAGCAATTGTCAGTTTCGACAGTTGTCAGTGTCAGTTTCTATAGTTGTCAGTCTCGACAGTCTAACCAACTGATGACAGTTGTTACCATTTCCTCTTCCGTCTCTAGGGTTTTCGTATCAGATCCGCTCATTTTTTCTTTATAAAGGATACTATGTTAAACAATTTCTTTGTATCACTGATGAGTCCTTTTCATGGACAAAACTAGTTTGATAATATAAAGACTTATGTTTGAATGTATATTATGTCTTTTCTTCATTGTTTGTCTTTTGCATAATATATGTCCTTTATAAAAAAAATTATATTTTTCTCCTGTCGTTTATTTTCGAAGTTATTTTACTTTAATCCAGCATTTCTAGCCTTATCTCTCTTTAAACCCTAAACCCTAAACCCCCAAAACCCTTAAACCCTAAACCCCCAAAACCCTTAAACCCTAAACCCTAAACCAAGGGTTTAGGTTCTGAAAGAAGCTTACTAATTTTGAACCGAAAGCGAACGAAAGACCGAAATTCTCCACACAAATAGGGCTCTATCCACCTTTTACACCTCCTTCCTCGGCTTCACACAGGCTTTACGAGAGCAAAAGACTTTGTTGGAAAAAAAATCCTCAGATTGGCAGCGTTCAGGCTTCGATATTAACAAAATAGATCACACTTCTCATAGAGCTCAGATAGTTTTCACAGGAGAAATACTCTATGCCCACACTCGAGTTGTGTCTTTACAATGAAGTATTACATATATTTATAATATACACAAAGCACTCGAATTTCAAATTCGGAATTCAAACTAAATATAAACTCTGACTATTGAAAAGATATACGAGGGTCCTGTCTGGAATAATATCCGACAGTGTCTACTTAGAAATATTTTTGTACATTTAAAATCTAACTATAAACAAGATATATGAGGGTCCTGTCGGGAATAATATCTGACGATGTCTACTCACAAATATTTATGTACATTAATCAAATTCTTCATCTGAAGAAGTCATCATGTCGATTCGATGGTTTTCCTTATCATAAAAATACCTTTCAAAATTCCAATCATTTTCTCCTCCAAATATCAGGTCTGGTTGAGAGGCTCGGGTCCACATTTTATTAGAAGATTCCCCCTTTTCAAAAGTTATGTCAACCGTCTTATCAGGGGGTCACGGTACATCTGACATTTTCTTCAATTCTTTTTCTCGGTGAACCATTTCTTCCACATGGGAAAGTGGATCTACCATAAGATTTTGTATCATACTTTTGCATGTACCCTTGATAATGGGTAAACTCTATACCTGGAATTCTACTCCACTTAGATCTGTATAACAAGTGGTGTCAATAATACAATTTTTTATCCACTCTGCACAAGGAATGACCATTTTGTCATATTTCAACCAATTTATATCAAATACCACTTTGGAGCATGATCCCGATGCCAAAAGGAAATTTATAAACAACACCACGTCTTCTTCTCATTCACATGATTTAATCATCAAGGTGATTAAAAAATCCTGGTTGATAAATAATGTGCAGGTGGGACTAATGTTGGTCATAAACATGTTGCACAATTTTGCAACGATAGCTTGTTTATCTTTAAATTCTTTATGTGGAAATGCTTTGAGCCATGTCATATATTTTTCAATGAGTTCTTCATTTCCCACCAATCGATGAGCTTTTGAAATATTGATAGCCACTGGTAATTTATTTTCTCAAACTTGATCAAATGGATTTTGATATATGGGATTAGCACCAATAGAACAACACTCACAAGGGAGTTCATTCCTTATAAAATGTAAACTTTTTAGGTAAGTGTCAAACCTGGTCGGATGCAATCTTTTTTAGCAGAGACCATCTCTTATTTCCCAATCTGCAAATGGAGATTCTAGTAGAAACATAGGAAACAAAGAATCAAGACTATAAGTTTCTGCTTCTTGCAAATAAGCTGCGTGGATTTCTTCTTCTATCTTTGTCATATTTAGGCCTCTAAAAATTTTTCTAACTTTGCTATCCATGATAACTTCTTCTAGTTCAAAAAACTTTGAAGTTAGATATATGCCTACTGCAAAGTCTATACATTTAATAATTCTATAATACCAGAGAGTTAACAAGGTTTTTGTCATCTCTGATGTCCATACTATTTCAACTGGCCAGTCATTATCCAAGTTTACAAAAAAGAGATTTACCTTCATATCTTCTTGGGCATATATTATGCATAATTCATTGGAAATATTAAGACTAGTCCCAATATTTCTAGTTTTGTAGGCTCAACATTTCATTATCCATTTGATTCTTTGGAGCCTCATCCCAATGACCTTCTTGATTTCCGTTGCTGCATTTGGTTGTTCTCTGACTAATATTTTCATTCTGATAGCCAAAGTTTGTAAACTATCACGTTCCTATAACTCAAATAAAACAATGTTAGGATTTAACAATTTAACCCTGAATACTTTATTCATTTCTTTCATTTCTCCGGTCATGGTATTTGCTAACCAATTGGTGTTTCCTGGAATCCATTCAACATCAAATTCATATTGTTGAAACCAAATTTTCCAAGATAACAATCGTCCTCTGTAACACCCTGTTTCCCCCAGTCTGTAAAAATAACTATACTGGCCAAGAACTATGGTAGACTCAAAGATGTGAATGTGTGATTTTGAATGGACCTTAGTATAAAAGGTCGACGAATGTAAATAATGTTATGAATATATGTTGCAGGACTGTTGGGAGGGGGATGTGCTGAAAAAAGACCACGACGGCTGATGAAAGGTGGTGGAAGGCACATGGAATGGTGGCATTAACTTCCACCGAAACCAATACCGTATTTGGTCTTCACTGGCCCGAAGATCAAGAGCGGCTTGCTGGCCCTGAAATGAATTACTCACCAGGTTGGTAGGTGAAGAGGATCCTCATGAGTTAATGAGGGATGGGGGTGAACCACCCATCCGTGGAAGCCTCAGACCTAACCACCGCGGGGAATTTTGTGCCACACATAACCTCGCGGAAAAGAAAAGGCAGGAAAGAGGTGTGGAAAGAGTCAGTCGCGACAGAGATCGCAAGAGGGAAGAAATCAGAAGGACTCTAGAAAAATACACAGAGTGATTGATAAGAAAAGAAGAAGGAGAGTAACCTTCGTTCTCAACTTATGACGAATAGAGACTCAGTCTCACAGCATCGTGGTCTAAGCTCGGGGGTGGCTAGTGGTAAATCCATTCGAAATCACTGAGCCTATGGTTGGGTGGAAACGAGCACCCCTCTCAGTAGTTGCATCAAACCTAGTGTTTTTCTGATAAGTGTTAGATCTCGTATCTTGAAATTAATATTCTGACATGTATGTTCATGGTTTGTGTAATTATGAATGGTTACAGTATAAGACCGTCTGTATGGTGTTTTGATCAGAAATGGTGGTTGTATGCTTATATTGGAAAGACCACCTATGGCTTATATATATATATATATATATATATATACATACTTTGACTGCATGCTTATGTGGGAAAGACCACCTATGGATTACATAAATATATGTTTTGAACAGATTCAATTTTCAATCTGTTCTCAGGTAATTTATTCCCTTATTTGTCTCAAGTAATGCCATGGATAGATGTCCCCACAAAGACACCCATTTTGAAAGTTTATCCAAGGATCTGCTAGAGGATTCTATGGCGTAAGTCTTAAAGCCCTGCACGAGAGAGAATGGTCCTCTTAGACTTTGACATTTTGGTATTTCGACACTCAGGGTACTTAAGTGCGAGTTCCCTTGTACTCGCAAGTCCCGAAACCCCAATTCGCAAAATCCCAAAATAACAGCGGGTGGATGGGTTAGGACATTTCGGTGTTTCGGCACCCGGGGTTCTTAAGTGCGAGTTCCCTTTTCCTCACAAGTCCCGAAACCCCGATTCGTGAAATCCCGAAATAACAATGAGTGGATGGGTTAGGACATTTTGGTATTTCGACACCCAGGGTACCTAAGTGTGAGTTTTCCTTATACTCGCAAATCCAAACCCTAAACCCCGACTTGTGAAATCTCGAAATGATAGTGTACATATAAGTTATGATATTTCGACATTTCGGTACCTGGAATACCCAAGGGCAAGTTCCTTGTACTCGCAAGTCCCAAAATCCCAACATGTGAAATCCCTAAATGACAGTGTGTAGCTAAATCTCGATATTTCGGTGTTTCGGAGTTTCAGCTCCCGGGAAACCCAGGTGCGAGACCTCCTGTCGTCGCACATCCCGAAATTTCGATGGAGGAAACCCTGAAATAGTGGAGCATGCTTAGAGTTTGGTGTTTCAGAGTTTCAGCTCCGGGGAAACCCAGGTGCGAGATCTCCTGTCGTCGCACATCCTGAAATCCCAATGGAGGAAACCCCGAAATAGTGGAGCATGTTTAGAGTTTGGTGTTTCAGAGTTTTGGCTCCCGAGAAACCCAGGTGTGAGACCTCCTGTCATCGCACATCCCGAAATCTTGATGGAGGAAACTCCGAAATAGTGGAACATGTTTAGAGTTTGGTGTTTCGGAGTTTCGGCTCCCAGGAAACCCAGGTGCGAGACCTCCTGTAGTCGGACATCCCGAAATCCCGATGGAGGAAACCCCAAATTAGTGGAGCATGATTAGAGTTTGGCATTTCAGAGTTTCGAATCCCGGGAAACCCAGGTGCGAGACCTCCTGTCGCCGCACACCCCGAAATCCCGATGGAGGAAACCTCGAAATAGTGGAGCATGTTTAGAGTTTGGTGTTTTAAAGTTTCGGCTCCCGGGAAACCTAGGTGCGAGACCTCCTGTCGTCGCATATCCCGAAATCCCGATAGAGGAAACCCTGAATTAGTGGAGCATGATTAGAGTTTGGTGTTTTGGAGTTTCGGCTCTCGGGAAACCTAGGTGCAAGACCTCATGTCGTCGCATACCCCGAAAACCCGGTTTGTGAATTCCCGAAATAGGCTGAGCAATATATATATATATATGTGTGTGTGTGTGTGTAGGTTTCGGAGTTTCGACTCCCGGGAAACCCAGTTGCGAGACCTCATGTCGTCGCACATCCCAAAATCCCGATGGAGGAAACCCGAAGGGAAGAATACCAAACTTATTCTGGGTTGTTGTTAATCTCGATAAGTGGTTAGGTCCATTTTGGGTTTCGGCCCTTCGAAAGTCAAGAGAGCAAGGGATCGCTTGCCTCACGACTCCCCATATCGCGATAGCAGAAGTGCCTTCTCGGTAAGGATTGTGGGCATAGTCATGGTCATATGAGGGACTTTAAAGGGAAAGGAGGGTCTGCGCTAGGCTCCTTAGAATCTCGGGGAGTGTTGTCCCTCGAGAATAATGAAAGAAAGCCGAAAATTTTCTAGCCCTGTGGTGGGTGTGTGACAAATTGGTATCAAAGCATGGTTACAACACTTGGCCTGCTTAGGCTCATGAATGAGTTGTGCAGGAGCTCCATTCGAAACACTCCTAAAAGGAGTAACCCCCCCTATCTTAACCTTCTTAATCAAAAGTTGAAGTTAAGAATGAAAACTCCTATTGTGTGTGTGTCCATGTGAAAAATATGAATTATGTACTAGTTATAAATAAATATAAATATTGACTAACAACCAATGTTTTTCTTTGGCACACAAAGTGGAATATCAACCACAAAAAATTGCAGACGTAGAGAATGGTGACTCACCATGAAGTGGGGGAGGGCTCCCACAATAAAGACGAAGAGTCTGACGAAAGGAGGGAGGTAGGGACCCCTCTAGATCTGGCTGAGACTGTGAGGAGCCTCATGGTCGAATTACAAAGTTGCAAGGCTGATAATGAGAGGATGATGAAAGAACAACAGAATCAAACAAAAATTAACGTAGTTTTACTGCAGAGCTTATCCGACCTATAAAGACAAATGAAGCATGAACCTGAAATATATAAACATGGTCATATCAGTGGCCACACTGAGAGGAGCACCTCAAAAAAGGTCCATCCCAGAGGTAAAGGACAAGCGGCAGACGATTCCTTTGGGAAGGAAGCTGGCGGTTCGGAGGGATCTTCTAGCAGCAGAACTAGTTCTTATTCCTGAAGAAGACAGAAGAAGCAAAAGCTTTCCAAGGGTCGTAAATTCGAAGAATTCAGGAAGGCCAAACCACCCTCCTTCGATGGTGAAATAAAGAAGGGAGAGGAAGCAGAGGCCTAGTTGCTTGGACTAAAGAAGTATTTCAGAGTCCATGACTTCTCAGAAAAATTGAAGGCCTGAGTGGCCACCTTCAACTTGAACGGAAAGGCTTCCATTTGGTGGGAAGACCTTAAGAATGTGAAAGGGGTTCGCGAAGAGGACCTGTCTTGGGAACGGTTTGAGAAATACTTCCAGAAGAAGTATCTGTTGGAAAAATATTTCGATGAAAAGACTAAAGAATTCTATGAACTCAAACTGGGGCAACTCACTATAGAGGAATATGTCAGCAGATTCCTCGAGTTGCTGAGGTATGTACCTTATATAAAAGAATAAAAGGCAAAGGTGCAATGTTTCATCAGTAGACTACCTAAGGACTATCGGAACTGAATTGAATTTGATGAGCCAAAGACCCTAGAAAGAATTATCTGAAAGGCAAGATATTGTCATGAACAGTTTAGACATCGGACAAAACCTCATGAAGGCTGGAAACCGAAGAATAGTTCAGGATTTCAGAGAAAGGGGATTAAATCCCCAAGATTTAAGAACTATAAGAAGAACTCAAGGATGAGCTTCCCAACTCAGAGTGTACACCAACAAAACTTTCCCTCCTTGGGCGGAAATAAAACCTCTGGGTCTGTACCAGTGAAGGCTGATAACCCAAAGAGAGAACCTTTGAAATGTTGGGGTTGCGGAGAAGAACATCTACTGAGAGACTATCCACACCGAAAACAGAATAGTCAGAGAATTTACAGCATCCAGGAAGCTACCACCATCAATGATGTGATCGGGAGTGTGCCACAAATTTATGCAACCTTAGATAATAACCAAGCCGACCACCAAGCTTCAGTGGTGGAAATAGAAGGTATGATTTCCAACCATCTAGTGTCTATTCTGATTGACCCTGGTTCAAACTTGAGTTATATAGCCCCTAAGACTGTTGATAAGTGTAAACTACAACCACATAAACCTACCAAGCCATGGTTGGTACAGTTAGCCACTGGCACCAAAAGAAGGGTAGTTGAGGTCATACCAACCTACCATTTAATGTTGGGTGAATTCCCCACCCAAGCAACCCTTAACATATTACCCCTGGGATCGTATGATCTGTTGATTGGTATGGATTGGCTAGCCGCCAATAAAGCCAGATTGCACTGTTACAATGAAACCTTAGAATGTGTAAGTAAAGAAGGAAAAAGGATAACCCTTCAAGGGATCCGAAAACCTATCTCGGTGAGACAAATATCAGCTCTACAAATGAGAAGGTATTGCCGAAAAGGATGTCCCCTATATGCAATACAAGTATTGAAAACAATTGAAGGCGACAAACCAAGCCTCAAAGACCACCCTACCCTGAGAGAATATAGAGATGTATTTTCAGAAGAGATACCGGGTCTACCTCCGAGAAGGGACATTGACTTCTGGATAGAACTTGCACCGGGAGCGGTGCCGATGTCTAGGGCACCCTACCAGATGAGCACACCTGAACTAGTTGAACTTAAATTACAGCTGAAAGAAATGATGGATAGAGGCTATATCTGGCCCAGCGTGTCTCCATGGGGAGCACTAGTCCTGTTTGTAAAAAAGAAAGACGGTACCCTCCGACTGTGTATAGATTATAGACAACTCAATAAGGTGACCATAAAGAACAAGTACCCCTTACCCAGGATCGATGACTTGTTCGATCAATTGGGAGGTGCCTCTATTTTCTCGAATATTGACTTGAGATCTGGATACCATCAAGTCCAAATCAAGGGCGAAGACATCCAAAAAACTGCCTTCAGGGCGAGATTTGGTCACTGTGAGTTTGTGGTAGTACCATTCGGATTGACCAATGCCCTTGCCACTTTTATGTGCTTAATGAACAATGTGCTCAGCAAATTCCTAGACAAATTTGTGTTGGTTTTTATTGACGACATACTAATTTACTCCAAGAATAGAGAGGAACATGAGGAACACCTTAGGCTTGTGCTTCAAGTGCTAAGAGAACATTAGCTCTATGCCAAATTTAGCAAGTGTGACTTCTTCCAGAAGAAAATACATTACTTGGGTCATGTCCTATCCGAAGAAGGGGTAGCAGTAGACCCTGATAAGATCAAGTCTATCATGGAATGGCCTACCCCAAAGGACGTTTCGGATATCAGATCCTTTATGGGATTAGAAGGATACTATAGGAGATTTATAAAAGGATTCTCCAAGATTGGTTGTCCAATCACTGCCCTCCAGAAAAAGGGGACAAAATTTACATGGACACAAAAATGTGAAGAAAGATTTCAAACCCTAAAACATCTACTGACCCATGCACCCGTGCTGAAGATTGTCGATCCCGAAGCTGACTTCCTCATGTGCACAGATGCCTATAAGGAAGGGCTCGAAGGAGTCCTTATGTAGGGAAGAAGTGTGGTCTGCTATGAGTCCCGAAAATTCAATGAGCATGAAGTCAACTATGTGACCCATGATTTGGAGTTGGCCGCTATAGTGTGCACCTTAAAAATGTGGAGGCATTACCTCCTAGGAAGGAAATTTGTACTTATGACAGATCACTGTGGATTGCGATATTTGTTTGACCAACCGAAGCTCAATGCCAGACAAGCTAGGTGGATGGCCCTCCTTAGCGAGTTTGATTTCAAAATCAAACACATTAAAGGAAATGAAAATAGGGTGGCCGATGCCCTTAGCAGAAGTATGAAAACAATTCACCTAGCAGCGGTGAGCACCTGTAAGACGGATGTCAAGGAAAGAGTCAGAAACGCACAAGAAACAGATCCCTTCGTCCAGACCGTGACCTCGTACCTACAACAAGAGCCCACCGTGGTAATGTACGGAGACTACCAGATGATGGAAGGAGGTCTGCTCACTTACCGAAGCAGATTGTATATCCCAGATTGTGACGACTTGAAGAGGTTCATACTGGATGAACTACATAAAAGACCCTATACTGGTCATCCAGGATACCAGAAGATGATCACGGCCACTAGGAAACAATTTTACTGGCCTGGGTTAAAGAAATACATAGCCGAGTACTTAGCCAAATGCATAGAGTGCCAACAGGTTAAAGCAGAACATCGACACCCAGCAGGATTATTGCAATCTTTACCAATCCCAGAATGGAAATGGGAAACCATCTCTATGGATTTCATCACTGGGTTACCAACCTCGACAAAAAAAAATGACATCATTATGGTAGTGGTGGATAAATTGAGCAAGTCTACTCATTTCATCCCTGTCAAATCAACTTGCAAGGCAATAGACATCGCTCAGGTATTCATGAAAGAGATATTCAGACTGCATGGTATGCCAAAAGAGATCGTGTCTGACAGAGACATGAAATTCACTTCCAACTTTTGGAAATCATTGATGGTGGGTTTAGAGACCAAGTTGTTGTTTAGCACCTCCTATCACCCTCAAACCGATGGACAAATGGAAAGAGTGAACCAAATACTAGAAGACATGCTAAGAATGCATGTAATGCATCAACCCAAGAAGTGGGAAGACTACCTGCCACTGGTGGAATTTGCCTGCAACAATGGCTACCAAGAACCCTTAAAGATGAGTCCCTTCGAAGTACTCTATGGTAGGTCGTGCAACACTCTGGTTAGTTTTTTTTTTTTTAAGTAAAAAAAGTGGTACCTGTTATATTAGCATTATCTCAAAACAAAGATAGATGAGATGCCCGCTGTCCCGCCAAGACTGGAAACCGAGATAGCGGGGCATTCATCTTCAGATGTCACCATGAGTCTAGTTTACAAAATTTATCTAGGTGGTCCTATGCGA